>JBBPOE010000206.1:0-41100 GCA_038091295.1 Tylopilus felleus | reverse complement strand
CTCGGACACATCAGTAGCTCACTATCAGACGTGACCATTATGGTCTAATGTTTTAACTTTTTCGTGTGATTGAGCACTGGCACATTGAGGATGTTGTGCGCTCACTCGAAATGTTGTGCGCTCACTCTGGCAATGTTGTGCGCTCACCCGACGATGTTGTGCGCTCACCCCGGGAATGTTGTGCGCGTAATAAAAGTGCATTTGGACACTCATAAATGGCGAGAAACCCAGTATCTGGTGAGACCGCGATTGACTGTATGTCTTCATTCTGTTCGCTGAGACCGATTCGGGTGTATGTCGTCGTGTCCAAAAATGATACAGTCTTCTTTGCTGAGCATATGATGGATTCACCGTGGCTCGGCTGGACAATATTGATGCGCCCGGGGGTGTTGATATTGGGAGCTAATCATTTCGAGACTACAGTCCCTGTGGATGTTTCGAATCGCATGATGTTTCCGTCAGATACGAGAAGGAGATGGCCCTTGATCCAAAGCAGACCCCCGTTAGCCCACGAGTCGACCTTGACATTGATGTCCACGAGCAAATTGCCATTGCTGCTGTCGTAGACTCGTGCGGAATCGAGAGTGGTTGTTGCGATACGGTCTCCCTGCGGCGAGTATCTGGCTGCCAAAACACTCTCCTTGTGCGGGAGTGTCTGTACTCGTTTGTGCGTTCCCAAGTCTCAAATGGTGGCTAATTTATACACCGCGCAGACGAGACGAGACGCGTCGGGTGAGAAATCGACATCGAAGACAATCAAGCTATTCTCGACCTTCAAGACTTGTTCGTGTGTTGATATGTCCCAGAGGTAAACCCCCTTATACGTGCACGCTGCCAACCACTTCCCATCCACGGACACAGCGAGACTTCGGATGACCCCCGACGACGTGTTCATCGTTGCTGTTCGTTTCCCGTTTTCCACCCGCCACACTTGAACCTCAGAGTCATTACCGCAGAAGAGATACTCGCCTTTCGGCGAAAAGGCCATCGACCATTTCGTGCCCTTGACGTTGATGTCAACTGGGACACAGCGTTCTTTAAATTATCCCACGGTCAGCATCAACACACGCTCTATCTTGTCAGCACGTACCCGTCCGCGTCATTGTCGAGAATGTGGTCGTCTAGCGACACAATCCAGCAGTGTAATGGAGTCAACGAGCGTGGTGAGCACACTTACACGTTGCTCTTCCTTGATATAGCCCAGGGCCACCGTGACATTTAATCATCTCGTGTTCCTGGCGCTTGTGTGATGCTTCCAATACCAAATCATTCCATGGTCCCGCGTATCGACCAACAATCAGGAGGCAGAAAAGTTGCCATCTTTCATGCCACGACCACTAGATTAATATTTACAGCTATTTTATCGACGAATCCACCAACGGCACAAGAAACAGACATGATCCCTCTTGTAACAGTCCCTGTGCAAGCCATCGCACTCATCCCATCCCGATTATCGCCGAGTGCTCTCTTCTTCTGGAAGCAGAATACCTTGAGTTCTTCCATCATACCCCTCTTTCATCATAGACTTTACCGGCCTCGGGATCGATACTGTCGGCGCCTCTGTTATCACCACGTTTCAATCCAGCATGATCCAGTATCACATATCTGCTTTAAGCAATACATCTCGTTCGCTACACACGCCAGCATCACTACCTTCCTCAATGATGCGGATCTCACGATATTTGGGTGTCGCGATGACTGCCAGCGCCTCATCCATACTTCCTCATCGACTACGCCCCCAACGTCCCTGTGCAAGACCTCTGGGAGATCTGTATCGTCAAAAGAGTGAGCGAACAGCGGGATGGAGGCGAAGCGAATGTGGATAGTGGGAGCATGGGACTATTGGAACCTGAGCCTGAGGTTGTCCCTCTGACATCATTTGGCCCTATCACGCCGACTTCATTGTGGATTCTCGGTTCTCATGTTCTGCCTACCCACCATCCAACCATCCGCGAAATATTTTTGGAATCGCGCCAAGTCGCCGATTTCACTTCGCAAGTCATTTTAGATAACATAGGGAAGTGGTCACGTCGTCCGATCCATTGTACCAAGTCAGAAATAGTGCCTGCCTTGTAGTGAATGTCCGTGAGCGCAGGGAAAGGCACGAGAGAAAGTTTAGCCTCTTGAAGGCGCGCATAGTTGCCATGACATGAAATGTCTATGTAAAGTGAAGTGAGGGTATCGAGTTGGCAAAGATGTTCGTATGCGAGGACGTCCCCAGCCGCGGATAGACTGGGAGAGGTTGTGAAGAATCTCTTCTGGGGGACTGCTCTTGTCACGGTTGCAGGTAACAAGCTCAATATTGCTTGCATTTGGATAAAGGGATAAGGCTGAAGATTGGACATCCACTCCCAGTAACCATTGTAGAGACTCCACCGGATATGAGTTACAGAGGGGGCATTCACATAACGGAGCAACGGGATGTTACAGTCAAAAGCGAGCAGCCCGCCGGGGATACGGATTTCCTTCAATTTTGGAAACATTGGCAATAGATCTTCCGGTTGCTGGAGCGCTGTAATATATCGTAAGCTCTTGACAATGCCTGTTTTATACCCCCGTATATGGCCGTGCGTCGTGAAATTCACAACAGCGACGCGGGACGTGTACCTTCGGATCCTCTCCCAGCAATGGTAAACTGAAAGCTGACGTGGCTGGCCCTTCTCCGATCAGTATGGGGTCTATACATACTGTCACAATAGGCCAAGGAATTTGCTTACCTTGTAGTCATCATCATCAGGCTGACCCCAGATCTCAACTTATAGTTGACCCAAAGCGATCTCTGCTACATCGAGTTCATGCCAGTGGCAGGGTGTTCAGGGCAGGGTGCTCAAACGTTCGACAGGTTCGTGCAAGGCATGTGAGAGTGCTTTTATCTGTAAAACTGCATACGATCTCGAGGATATCTGTCACTTGCAACGCTTGGTGCATGTTGAAGATGTTACAGGGGACGAGAGAAAGTAACTGATCTGTGCCAGATCACAGAGAACTCCGACTGCTAGTAGTAGGCAGTACTTGCTAGAGCCTTGTGTTATGTAGTATTATGTAAGCACAGTTCTCTCAGGCTGCACGTTGGCTGCACGTTCATTCAAAGGAGGCTGTCATCGAAGAACAAGTCCAATATGTGCAAAGTGAGATAAGTCTTGACACATTACACGCTGGCGTCTAAGTATCAGCAATTGTGCATTCAACTTGTAATAGATAAATCACGATACTATGGGGCAACCAACACGACTCGGTGAATATTATGTCGATCACATGGCGAACACGCGATATTGTACACAGTACAACCTACGCCTCAAGGACGAGATCAAGAAAAGGACCCTCTGCCAAGATATCATTTAATCCGACTTCTTGTTGGATGTCTGGCCGGTTGCTTGGTTGTACTTTGTAGCAAGACGACCGTACTCTTCAGCATTCTGCGCAGCTTGTTTCTTCACAATATCTGTGACCGTCCATGAGTACCTGCTAAGAGAATGGTCACATGTACAAACCAAGATTATCCTCGCTCTCTGCCAGTTTCTTCTTGAGTTCCTCGACCTGCTTTGCCTGATCACTGGATACAATGGTGTTCCTGGAGGCGGCTGCCGTCTAATGGACATGCATTCTCAAATGGGATCACAAAGATAATCGACTGGAATACTTGCCGCTTTTTTCAACTTGCCATACTCCTCCTGGGTCTGAATAAGATCGAGAACGATCGAGAATGTGCGCGTCAAGACGAGGGAAAGGAACAAGCAGAATCCCGTGAGATACATGTTGCGCTGGGCGCTTTGAGACGTCATCAGGAACCGCGTCAAGACGAGACGCAACGATGACTTACTAGAACTTGCGCGCAGCGATGGAGGACTCAGTGCGGACGTCATGGACGGTGTGGTCCGCGCGAGCTGATTCGAATTCTGCGTTGACGCGGAACATGCGCTGGAGCGCGTCCACAAAGAGAACGCCGACAAAGATGAAGGATATCTTGAGGCCGTATGCGATTTTGGCGACGACAGGACTTTCTGCCAGGAAACGGAAGAGTCCTTTGCGGATAGCGTATGGCAAGGGGAACACGAGGATGCAGAACGTGACCATCTGTAGAGATGAGCACGCGGATATGGCGAAAAAGAGTTGACGTACCTCGGCCGCGAGGAGCATAAACGTGAGGTTGTAGCTGTAAATCGGTTCAGCACATTCTAGGCGTTGACGGAGTGCGACTTACTAGATCGTCATGGTCGTCTCTGGTCAAAAAGTTGCGCAGCGAGCAACGTGGTCTATCCAAGACGTGACGTCACAATCACGTGCATTATATAATCCATTCCCATCCGCGACGCGTCACTACGCTAGACCTTGATCAGCGCTCTCATGGCCCCGTTCCAAGTACACATCAAGCACGCCGGAAAGACTTACGACCTACAACTAGACCCTGATCTGCCACCAGCAACGTTCAAGAATGCTGTATATCAGCTCACGGGCGTCCCACCTGACAGAATGAAGGTCATGATCAAGGGTGGTATGCTCAAGGTATCGCTTATCTATCTCCTCTCCAAAACGCACTTCAAGTCTTGATTCAGGATGACACCGACTGGAAAAAAGTCGCTCCAAAACCGGTGGGTGCTCCTAGCACGCATATACCCTACGCGCCTCGCCGACAAGCTTACGATCTAGGGCCAAACATTCACCGTGATCGGTGCCGCAGGCGAGCTTCCAAAACCCCCAGAAAAACCCATCATGTTCCTAGAGGGTGAGATCTGGAGCTATTTCACCTGTACTTGTCTAATTATCTCATGTATGCGCCAGATATGAATGATGCGGAGATGGCAGAAGCGGTAGTGCACACCCCTATTCTCACTTACGATCCTCTGATTTATTTATAGCTCAAAATGCCTGTTGGGCTCAAGAAGTGAGCACCGATCCATCCACTTTCCTGCCGGTCATAATACCTTGCTAGTCTTGGCAACACATGTTACATGAATTCCACCTTGCAAGCTATGCGAGCGATGCCAGAGCTTCAAATTGCTATGACCAAGCGAGTCAATTACCACGTTACTCACTTCTTCATCTCACCTTATTCTGGCAGATCATCCCACTTGGATGTTTTCCCGAGAGCCTTGCGCGACCTATGCAACAACATGTCCAGCACCACTGATAGTTTTATTCCTGGCACATTCTTGACCATCCTCAGACAGGTTATCCCCCAGTTCAACGAACTCGACAGGTCAAAGGCTGGTGCATTGATGGGCTATGCCCAACAAGGTAACAATTTCATGGAGCTGATCCCACCCACGCAGTATTAAGTAATGTCCATTATAGACGCGGAAGAATGCTGGATTCAGATTATCAATGGGCTCAAGGACGTCCCCGGCATCGACGCCTCCGGTGAGTCTGTTGCAGGTACAAAAGTCGTCGATCAGTTCTTGGTAGGCGAGATGCGTCGAGAGTAGGGCTTATCCTGACCTGACCATTAACTGAGCGCTGACTCGTAATCTCAGGCTCAAATGCGACGAGTCTTCCGAAGAGCCTTCTACGGTCACCATGGAACGTGTACTCAAAATTGAGTGTAACATCACCATCTCGACCAACTATATGCACACGGGTATCGTGGACGTGAGTCGCTCTCCCCGGTAGCAACGGCCGTCGAACCTGATACATGACCTCAGTCTCTAAATTCCAAGCTTACGAAGAACTCTCCTTCTTTGGGTCGTGAAGCTAGTTACACCCAAACATCTCGCTTATCCAGGCTTCCAACTTACCTTACGGTGCACATGGCTCGTTTTGCTTGGCGTGGTGACATTGGGAAGAAGGCGAAGATTATGGTTAGCGGCACGTCTCAGTGATTTACTAAACTCTCGCTTATCCGTCCTCAGCGCAAAGTCAAATTTACGACCGAGTTCGACGCGGTGGATATCGTCACTCCGGAGCTCCAAGAAAAGTTGCTCCCTGTTTCTCGGCGTCTCAAAGAGATTGAAAAGGAACGGTTCGAGAGGATTAAAGTTCGAAAGCGAACCAAGAATAGCGCGCCTGCTCCCCCACCTACAGGAGAATCTAGTATGAACGTCGACGGGTCAGCCGCTGCCTCAACGACTGGCGAGCTAGAGGATGAGAGCGTGTATCGCGCCAAGGAGTTGAGCGAGCTTGAGGCGCTCGTTGATCCAGAGTTGAAGGCAGATTACGGATGCAGTGTGACGGGGTTGTATGATCTCGTCTGTGAGTATCGTTTTACATCCAGATCGAGATGGATCAGTGCTAATGGATGCTCAGCCATCGTGACACACAAGGGTGCGCACGCTGATTCTGGCCATTATATCGGCTTCGTGAAGAAGAGCGTGTTCCATGGAAACAAATCCGCTGACGACGACGAAGATTGGTATAAATTTGATGACGACAAGGTGTCTATATTCCCCAAGGAAAAGTTGTCGACGATCGATGGTGGAGGTGAAGACTCGTCGGCATACGTGCTGTTGTACAAGAGCAAGTCGCTTGCGTAGAACCAACCTGGTGACCTTGGACGTATATCAACTATCTGTAACCTGAATGTCGAGGTGATAAGGAGAACATGTAACGAGACAGTGGTATGCATGTCATCAGCAGCAGATCAGCAACTGGGGCTACGGTATTATGAGATGCCGTTCGTTTTTGGGGGTGATTGCGTATCGACATCCTCGTCTGGACCGTCTAGGTCGTCTGCCGAGGGTACTGCAGCGGATGCAGCCGCACCGGCGGCGGCAACGCCTACATGTGAGGGTGGGGACACGTCCCTACTGGTGCATCAGTATTGCACAAGACACAAAGGACATGACTGACCATTTGATCTGAAACCGCGTCACACGCGGTTTGGTGTTCATGTCCCTAACTAACCTTTCAAACATGATCTTTTGCGGCGGATTCTCCTTCATCTCCTCGTTGTCATACTCGGTGTTCTGATAATACCCTACGCGGACGAATTCCTGATCTTTGTATGAGCCGGTGAGTATGAGTGCGGCGACGCCGAGGACGTCTTCTGGGGGTATTTTCGAGGGGTCGGGTGGGACGCCTTCAAAGTCAAACGAGTTGACGCCGACGGGGACCGGACCGACGAGACAGTCGTCTAGTTCTTGATCGAGTTCTTCGTTTCCGGGTGACGAGACGTAGATGAGTTTCCATTCGAGGTCTGGTGGTGTAGGATGAGTGAGCGACGCGATTGGGTGATGAGGAGTGGCGTTTACCGTCTTTGAGCGGTGCGATGCACTCGAAAGTGACGCGGAACTTGTATGGGTCGAGGAAACGCGCGGGGTTGTTGAGGAATTCGACGTTCTGGCGGATGTTAGGGTCTTTTTCTTGTTCCTTCGAGATGGACGTACGCGTATCGTGACGATGGACATGTTCGAGGTAGAAGGACTAACTTTGCCAGGATACAAGGATTTCCGAAATCACGTGGAGAGTCAGATCCACGTGACGAGTCTCTTTTGTTTCCAAGTTGCTGCCTTCATTTGGCGTACGACGTCCACATCCACCACCGCCAACGACAGCCACGACGACGACGACGACGACGACGACATCGTTCTCATCAGCCCAGTCTGCAGCGGACTCACGCACACACGACAACACCGACGCCCCCGCTACACATTGCACGACCTTCAAGTCTTCCTCGCATTCGATTTCCCTGTCTCACTTCTTGTGCTTGCATCCAGGGTGAAGAATTCAACACGCAGTTTCACCCGTTTTTTCTCGTCTTCCTTTTTACCTGCATGATATCGCTTTAAATTCCTCATCGCATCCATGTCGAAGATGTCCACGGATCACGTCGACCAGTCCTCTCCAACCACACCAGTCCTTTCCCTGGACCCTGACGCCACTGTATTACCACCGACAGCATCAGCATCATCACTCTTAGACCACCCTACCACCGAAACAATAATGGAACCATCAGAAACAATAACGCAATCAACATCTTCGGCATCCAGGCCACCGTCGCTTCCTCCTTCCGACGCGCCTCCCCATCTCATTCTCCCCATACCCACTCCCTCTCTCAATAAATCACAATCTTCGGTCGTATTTTCTCACACAATCGTGACTTCCGAAGACGATTGGGGCTCCCTGCCACCCGAGGTGGCCACGGCAGACATATCTATTGCGCGTAAGTACACTCCGCGTTCCATTCTCCGTCTGTTTTGTTGTCTTCGTTCTATGTCGGATCTTGTTCATGACCCACTCTTTCGCTTTCGCTGAGATGGAATACTAAACCGACTTGAACATCTTTTTAGCCGACGGCAGTTTTGTCGAGACGTCGTCGGGACCCGCCGCGAGGGAGCTCAAAAGACGATATGATCAGTATCTGGGTGTCGGTAAAGACGTCCGTTCCCCTTATGCAATCACCGCGTTTGTCAACCAGCACGGGAAGCAAGTGTATCGCGTTGGGTAAGTACTGAATGTGACTCCCTGTTCTTGGAATGAACTGATCCGCGGAAATCGAATTAGACATCGTGATGCGATCGCACCAGCTGCAGAAGCAGAATCGAAAGCTCAAAAAGTGTCGACGTCCGTCGACATGTCTTCGCATGGACGTTCATTTAGGGGTAGATCACGTATGAGCATGCATAACATCCTCACTCAGAACAAGCTCAAGCCCGCGCCGACTCCTAAATTAGCGCCGGTTCAGGATACGGGTCCGCCGCGTTTATTCCTCAGACGCACAAAATCTATTCCTGACATGTTTGGGGGCGCGACCGGTGCAGCTGCTTCCGAGAGTCTGCCGAGGCAGCCCACCCCTACGGGTCGTACCCATTCGCATAGTGTCACGGCCGCTGATTTGCCCCGTGTACTCTCATTGGAGGTCCCTCCTGAGGACCAGCTTAAGACGGGTGACATCTTTGGTGAAACGATGCAGTGGCCTAGTGGTTCTGTTCCCCCTTCGCCTTCTGCTTCTGGATGCTCTAGCGCTAGTCATATCCCGTATCCCTTTGGTCCCGGTATCACTTTCGACTCACCCACTCCGCGCGACGATTCAGTATTCCTTCCCTTACCTCGCGCTCTCCGCGAGATGCAGTCTTTCGAGTCCGGTCTTACTGCGCGCGCCGACGACATGATGCGGCACGTTGGGGGTGGTTCGACCGCTCCCCGGGAACCTGACTTCTCCCTCGAGCCTGAACGCGCAGACTCGCCACCGTCACCTCGCCTCGCTGTCTCCCCTTTTGCTGACGACTCTGATATCCCACTGGTTGATCCTGCGCTCGCGCCACTCCCGGAAACGAGCATGCATTCGCGGTACTCTCCCGAGGCATTCGATGTGCTGCAAACCTACCGTGGTCTTCCTGTCCTGGACCGTTTGTTTCCTGATTCTGCGGGAGAGACGACGATCAAGATGTCGTTGCGCGCAGACGACAGTGCCACCCCTCGCGACGACCCTCGATTCGTACTCTGGGGAGAGATGAGTCTCACTTCGGACGTAGACACGGACGAACTCTCTCTTTCTCAAGGCAGTCGGACAGGCGTGTCCTCCCCAACCGGTTCGCGCCGTGGAAAACCTTCTGTCGACGTCCCAAGCCTGCGTATCTCCACAGACGACCCCAATGGCAACACGAACGACCGACGCGTTCTACTCGCTGCTACCATCGAACGTTGGATCGCCCAATTGACCTCGGACTTCAATTACGACGAACTTCTGAACTTCTTCCTCACCTATCGTACATACATTTCTGCCGTCGACCTGTGTCACTTACTCATTTGCCGCTTCCATTGGAGTTTGAGTGGACATGCGACCAAGCAGGATGATTTGTCGAGGAAGATTGTGAGGGTTCGGACGTTTGTCGCGATTAGGTATTGGCTGTTGACATTCTTTGCGATGGACTTTTTGCCCAATCGGGAGTTGAGGCTGTTGTTGGCGAGTTGGTTGAACACGTTGGTCAAGGATCCGGTGTTGAAGCGACACCAGGACGGGTTGGTGAGTTTTGGTCCTCGCGGCGACGATCGTGATCGATGCTGAACCACTGAGGTCGCAGAGCATCGTGCGCAAGTTGATCAAGGTCGTCAAGGACTGCAAAGAGGCCCATACGCGCCGTCGTCACGGAACGACCTCTGCGCGCCAGAGTGTCTCGACCAAGCCGCGACCGACACACGTCCTCGGCGAGAAGTTCGCAGAGGCGATATCCAAAGACCAAGACGACTCGGACGTGGACCTCGATTTCGCCCCAGAGGAGCGTGTCTCGGTATTCCTCGGGAGTGGTGGGGAATCAGGGAGCGTGTTTGCGTTTGGGTCGTCAGGTGGGGTTACGTCGCCGCCCAGGGCCAACGCGATTGCTTCCGCATCGACTGCGATTCTACAACAGCCCCTCCAACGGAACATTCTTCAACAGAGCCGGGCAAGTATCTCGGTCGCCCCCGGCGCTGCGCCCATCCTAGCGCCGACTCCACCGCCTATCACGTTTCCGCAGCGCACGCTGTCTCGCGTGTTCGTCAAGACGATTGGACGGTTGGGGCGGTGGAAACGCGTGTTGAACTCGCGACAAACGGTGGACACGGGGATCGCGGTCCCCGCAAACGTGTCGGCGTTTGACCTCGAGCTCAGCGCGAGCGGGGACTTATTGGGGGTGCGCGGTGGCGTGGAGCAATATTTAAGGATGATCGAACCGCCGTCTGCCGTGACGTTGGATGTTGCCAGTGCGGAGTCAGAGGCAAAGTCAGTGACGGGCGTGATGTCTGCGTCGCACGTGGAGCACAAGGTCCCGAGTACGAGTGCGTCTGCGCATCACTTGCGGTCCGTGTCCGAGGTAACCGAAGAGGAAGAAGAGCACACCGAAACGGCGACGATGAGTCAGAGACCGGTGTCGTACAAGTCTGGCGTATCCGCCATCTCGAGAGCGACGTCGTCTATGCGGACGTACTCTACGGAATCATTTGGCTCGATCTTGTCGTCGCGGTCGAGACTGAATCCGCTGGTGGCGCAGGTGCAGGCGCAGCCGCCGTGGCGGTTCGACGTGGTGTCGATCGACGACTTGGACTTGTCGGATACCTCTTCGGATTGCCATGTGGAACATCCCAATGTGCCCCCGCCGCCCGGGCTGAGAAAGGTGCCGCGGAAGCTTCCGTTACGTCGGGATTTCGAGTTTATACGTAGGTCGGGCGAGAGCGTATCGTCGATGGGGATACGGTCACGGGATTCGGTCGCCTCGGAGAATTCGGCGGTGTCGGTCGGGGGCGGTGGCCTTGGGAATGGGATCCAGCAGTGGCAGGTGAACGCGATCGTCGATTCGCTGAGCGAGGACGGTGGAAACGGGGGTGTAGACGAAGCATTGAGACGTCTCGAAGGCCAGATCAATCCTCAACGACGCAGGGAGAACGCACTCAAGGTCGATGGGTGGGTACGGACGATCCAGGAGCGGATGGCTGCGGGCGACTTTGGCGACGAACGTCCACGGTTCTTTGAATGGGACGACTCCGACGACGAAAGGGAAGACGAGGCGTATGATATTGACCAGCACGAGACGGGGTCCATGGGGCGAAGCTCGTTTGCCGGCCGGGATTCGTTGCCTGCGACACCCTCCCAGATCACGGTCTCAGTGGCTTCGGAATCGGAGGGTTATTTCAGCTCTGCAGCTGCGTCGGGGTCGTCGTTTGGGTCACCTTTGACGCCGGTCGATGCGGGATTTGGATTGCCGATGAGAGGGTTGGATGCAAAGCTTTCATCAGAAGATGCGGCTCCCCTCGAGATGTTGAAGGGTTGGGTGTCTTCTCGCCCGTCGACGTCGCATGGTTCGCCGATTCCGTTAGCGGCGACGGCTCCGGTGCTTACCCCTGCACCCGCCCACGCCCACGCACCTCACCCTACGCTTACATCGCCTACAAAGATCCTTCCGCCGCCCGGTCGTAGACCGTATCGATCTTGGGTGTTGAACGTCAAGGCCGACGCGTTGGCTCAACATTTTTCCATGATTGACCGAGAGTTGTTCATGGGTATCAAACCCGAGGAGCTCATCATGGACGACTGGATGTCGTGTCAAGAGGTCAACGTGCTCGACTGGGCGCAATACCTCAAAGACCGAGTGCAGTGGAAAGCGGAGTCGCGGAACAGTGACAAGACGAGCGCGTTGGCTGCCGTTCGGGGTCGTTTCAACTTGATGGCCAATTTCGTCCTTTCGGAGATCGTGATGACACCGCCCAGCGATCGACACACGCTCGTGGCCAAGTTTATCCGGATTGCGTTCGTACGTGTCTGTCGTTTTTGGTTTAGGGATGTCGTGCTCATCTGGTCATGTACAGAAATCGTACAGTCACAGCAACTTCCACACGTTGGCAGCCGTCCTCGCAGGATTGCGCAACGAGTGGGTCAACAAGGCGATGCATCGTCAGTGGGGACGAGTAGGTCCATGGGAAATGCAAATCTTTCAAAAGCTGTCGCAGTTTGTGAATGCGGAGGACGATTTCAAGGCGATGCATGAAGCGATTTCGGTCACGGTGGATGCGAAACCGATCGATGTGCGGTCGCACGCGTCGACGATCATGAGTAGTAGCAATTCGGATTCGCAATCATGGAGCAAGTCTACCGAGGGGGGCACGCCGTCTGCGTGTGTGCCGTTTATTGGTGCGTATGGGTGGGGATGTTGTCTTTGATGGGAGAAACTGACGGGGCGGGTTCTAGGCGTCTACCTTGCGCGGCTGTATCGGTACAGCAGACTCCCTGACCTCATCGATCCGACGGCACCTCACGATCCTGTATCCATCGACCCACACGGGGTCAGCTTCGACTCACCGAGTCATCCCGAAGTGTTTGCATCGCTCACGCCGCTGCCACGGTCGATGCAACTCGAACCCTTGATCAACGTGCACAAGCAACGGTTGATTGCGGGGGTGATCAAGGATTTGGTTGCGGGACAACACCTTGCGAGTCGGGTGCAATTCACGATTGACAAAAAGTTGTTTCAGAGATGTTTGCGAGTCCGGGGGTTGGAGACGGAGGTGTTGGGGCAAGTGTATAGGGTGTATTGTGATCCGGGGACGAAGCAACTTCCGTTTATCCCGTTGTAAATGCGGTACGTGTATGTCGATTCGTGTTTCTCTGCTTGCGGTTCGTTGCGGTCCTTTATTCGTTTTCTTTGTTTGAACGTTTTTTTTACATGATATCCGCATTTGCTTTGGAGAGACAGAATGTAACGAAGCTGTATCTATTGTGTATCGTGGATTTTTCTTTCCCGTTTTCGAGTCGATAGAGCTAGTACATAAGCTTGAAATAAGATCCACAAGACATCGATGTACACTGTGTGGACCTTGGTCATGGGAAGTTCAAGTACCACTCTCACTACAGATTCTCCCATCCTGCTTCGCCCATAACACCACGGATGCACCCGTTACAGCGCAAAGTATCACGTACGCATTATCGGTCACTTTCTTGAATTCGTTCAGAATGTGCTGAACGTGGTTATAGGACGAAAAAAAATAATCACCATCAAAGGTGGGACTGCAACGCTGCTAGACCTGTCGCTGCATGCGAGTCAGCTTTCTGTCCATGTCGACGACTTGGATAGGTGGTGAGAAGAGCGTCTCTTGAACACCGAGATAGACTTGTTTGAGGACCGGAAAGTAGGGCAGGACGTTCTGCGCGTGCGTGCAGGGTAGGGTTGCGTCAACTATCCCGTCACTAGATGCAATGAAGGGAAGACGAGACACGTACCTCGAACGCGACGCGCACTTGTATCCCACCCTTGGCTTCACCTTCGCGCGCACCTGGGCCCTCGATGGTTGCGCGCGTCCGTCTCAGCGCGGCGAGGTAGTACCGGACGTTCCACCTCCGGAAGCCCTCGTGTATGATGACGTCTTCGAGCGCTGAGAGTGGGATGAAGTGGCGTGTCGTCGAAAGAGTCGGAAGGAGCGGGTGGCCGCGGTGGGTTTCGAGTTGGATACCGAGCGTGGGGAAGACGAGAAGAGATTCTGTGGGGAGCGTGAGGGAATGTGATGGTGGAACGGGGAGAACGGACGTGGAGGTGAACACGGGAAGGGGGGGAACGTACCATGGAGAACTTGGGTGAAGCGCGCCCAGACGAGCCACGTGAACACGATGCTAATGCTGAGCAGCGCTGGGCGAGAAGCCGAGACCTGTGTCAGGAAAAAAAAAAGATCAATCTAGACGAAGAGAAGGAAATAAGTCGACAACGCACCTCGGACTGCACCAACAAGGCCGCCATGATCATCAACACGCCCACGTCGACCCAAGAGCAGACGCACGTCCCATGGACGATCCGTCCGGTGCCATCACGCGCTAAGCGCCAATGCTCGACTGTGTACTCTGCAAATCCTGGCCACTGGGTGACAGTGAATTCGGGATGTGTGTCGGGCAAGGGGCGGGTCTGTCGCATGCATCACCTGCTACAAGGTCGAAGAGAGAAGCTCAACCTCACGTGACCGATCATGCTACGCGTCACGTTGACGCAACATGCTCTGAGCTCTCGAGTACATTTGTACGTTGCGCCTCCAACGTCCAACTTTCTCATCCTTTCCAAGCGACCAAGCAAGTCATCACGCATATATCACCGACAGCAGTTGTTTTGAGTGGTCTCGCATCCTGTCCAGTCTCCGACAATGAATTAAATCAATCCACTCCACCCACAGAACCTCGTTTCAAAGACAACATCCACTCAGGTAACGTGAGCGAAATCGTAGCCCTTCCTGATCCTGATCGACTCGTGAGCCTAAAGAGGAAAGTATGCGCACAGCTAGTACATGAACGTTCCCGACGGAGGGTGCAGGTCAGTCATTTACTTGCTGCGCCCGATATGAAATGAAGTGTCATGACAAGGTTGACTACAAGCCGACAGAGACACACCATGCTCGCTGTCCTTGAATCGTCCACCATGGGAGGCATCCCCAGAGGTGTCCTTGCTCGGAAGGGTGACAGCGACATGTTCGGTCGGCGATTTGCGGCAAGCAAAGATGGCTACAAAGAAAAGTTTGAACATGAAACTTCTTCGCGCTTCTTCTAGACCCAGGTCCCTTGACTTACAATACAATGCTATGACAGAGATTGCCTGCTCAATTGCCGGCCCGTGGTCTTGATAGCTGCTTTAACTTGCAGAGAAGTCATGTCCGAGAAGAGGTGAGAGACGTAATCCGGGATCGTTATCCACAAAGATATTTCTCTATTCTTGCGTCCTGTGGCGAGCTTGGGAACGCTAACTATGTAGCTACGTAGTACGACGTGGTTCACCTGACTTGTGGCAATAATGACCTTTGGACGATCAACGATGAACATGCCATCGACCGGGACAAGTACAGTCGGGTAGCTGGGTTCGTCAAGGTGTCGTGCTATGAAAAAGGCTGCGAATGTTCGGTCGTATAAGGGAGGGGAGCATTGAAATGACCCCTTGTTGGAAACACGGCTTAAGCGCCGAAAACACGAGGCGACAAAGGGTGGGCCATATCAAGAAGGAAAGAGCAACGTGGAGGAGTCGCTTGCCCGTTGGTTCCCACCATTACGCAACTACTCTGTTGAGAATGACTGGTGCGTCCTGAGAACGTGGAGCGTGAGTTTATGTTTATGCTGATCCTTGGACAAGAACCAATTGAAATCGAAGTGGATGACTGGCTATACGCATTAACTTTCTCGGCGAACGGCGAGTATCTCTTGAGCGGCGGTCGGGGTGGGGTTCAAGTGTGGCGAGTGGAAGACGGTCAACGAACGGCAACGATGAACACGAAAAACATCGTCTTCTGTCTCGCTGTGTCCATGGATGGCGGATACATCGCAGCGGGGACGGACACGGGAGAATTGTTTGTTTGGGATGGGGAGACACACGAACCAGTCTTGGAGCACAAGAAGGATGGTTTCGAGGTTACCACCGTCGATTTCTCGCCGGCCTCGAGTCGACAGTTCGTCTCTGCATCAAGAAACTCGATAGGCACGTCCGACTCGTCATCCGCCGCCGTCTGGGACCTGGGCACACGAAAACAAGTTCAAATACTCCGCCATGACGACTCGAATCACTCGATCATGATCCAAGGAGCGAAATACTCGCCACGGGGAGATCGTATCGCTACGGCCACTGATGATTCCGTACGAGTCTGGGACTGTCACGATGGCCGTTTGCTCATGGACATCAAAGTAACAGTCGACCAATGGTCCAACAGAGGTCTACTGTGGTTCAGCAGCCTCCAACTTCTCGTCCTGTCCAACAGAAAAATCATACAAATTGACGCATCCACTGGGACACCAATCTCAGAATGGCCCATTCTCGATACCAGCGGCTCGTCGTGCATTGCGCAACCGATGCACAAAGAATTCATCGCATATTCTACAAGGCGAACCGTATCGTTTTTGGACGCAGTGACACGCACAGAGCTCGGTCTCGTTGAACACACTGAAAACATATATTCGATCGCATTCTCTGCTGACGACCGCTTTATCGCAATTGGTGGAGAGTATGGGACGATAAACGTCGAAAATATATCCCATATTACTGTAAGTAACACGCCTACTCGAATCATTTAACTACCAAACCACATTGACACGTCATGTTAGGCGTCGAGTCATAAGCAAGACCGACAAGACGAGCATCCTTCGACCTCGGCAGGCCAGGACGGCAATCCGCTCGACCCCACCCTGGTGGGGGTTACTCACTCGCACTGTACGCGTCAGGCTGACTCCACTTTGTACGTCGTCCAGGAAAAACCTGGTAAATTCGGTATAGATAACGAAGGTGACGGAAGCGATCTCCTCGATGTATTCATTTGTCTCATTTTGAAGCGAGTTCTTATCATCCTACAGATCGAGTTGCCATCCAGCACGCCCGCTCCCTTGTTCAATTATGAAGAGGTTGTTTTACATCATATTTTCTTTCTACTTTTTTATTGACACTGCCACGAGCCTCCATCCCCCGCGACCTCTATCCATACTCCCGAGGGCGAGGTCCCTCTGCCCGGACTATCTCGTGACATGCCTACACCGTCGGATGTTCAGCCGATGGCTTCTCCAGATGTACCTCAAGGAGAACTTGTCAATACTTCCAAGTCGTCTCTGCGACCGTCAATGTTTAAAAGGTGGTTACAGACGAGGGGAAAGAAGAATAATGGAGACCCGTCGTCGAATAATCCCCATCCGCTTTCCGAAATGTCGCATTACCCTCGTCCTGCTGATCCTCAGTCTTGTTCCCAGTCTCCAATGCACGTGAACAAGGGCCCTTCGATCATGGCTGAGGGTAAACGTGAGCGGGTGGGTGTTCTTGCTAGAAAAATGGATGTCGTTTCTAATGTCGTCGTAGCGGACGGTCACGAAAGCCCCGACACCAAAGGTTCGTCATCCCTCGAGTGTTTTCGCAGTTACTCATCCCATATCACAGCGTAAATCGCCGAAAAAAGCTGTAGTTGCCAACCTTCCAACCAAGGACGCTTCCAAGGATGTCTCCCGTAGCGGACAAGGCGCTGTGGATCCAAAGGATGCGAGTGTGGTGTGTCTTTTCCGGTGATGGTAAAATGGGTAATGACAATTCATATCCTACTAGGCCCAGCAACTCAACACAGGATCTGAACTCCCCATCGGGAGCGTTCGTGTCATGGTGCGCGTACTTTCTGAATCTTGTAGTCAACAACGTAGGCTCACAGTCGATCAGCAACATCCAGGATCAGGAAAAGCTACACTTTTGTTCACATTGCCGGACTGGATGTTATGTTGTAAATCAAGTGCTGCGGATGGGACGGATTGATTCGGGTGATTCGATGTTAAGTAAATGTCGTGTAGATTCTATACTCTGCCTAACCATCCTCTGCTCTCTATGGTTCCTCATGTACGTGACGGTGCAGACTCGTGTGTGGACCTGGGCACACGCAAAAGTCCAAATACTCCGCCATTCGGGCGTCTACATCGAAGCAATGAAATACTTGCCACAGGGAGATTGTATCGCTACGGCCACTGATGATTCCTTACGAGTCTGGGACAGTCATGATGGCTGCTTGCTCATGGACATCAAAGTAACAGTCAACCAATGATCCAACATAGGTCTACTGTGGTTTAGCAGCCTCCAACTTCTCGTCATATCCAACGGAAAAATCATGCACTGGCAAATCGATACATCCACTGGGACACCAATCTCAGATTGGCCGGTTCTCTATACTAGCGACTGGTTGTGCATTGCGCAACCGATGCACAAAGAATTCATCCTATAAGGCGAACCGGATCGTTTTTGGACGCAGTGACACGCGCAGAACTCGGTCTCGTTGAACACTCTGATAGCATATTTTCGATCGCATTCTCCCCTGCTCACTCGCACTGTACGCGTCAGGCTGACTCCACTTTGTACGTCATCCAGGAAGAACCTGGTAAATCTGGTATAGTGAAATCCGACCTAGGCGACGGAAGCTATCTCCTCGACGTATGCATTTGTTTTATTTCTTATCATCTCACGGACCGAGTTGCCATCCAGCGCGCCCGCTCCCTTACTCAATTATGACGCGGTTTTTTAAAAAAAATACTTTTTATTGACACTGTCACGAGTTAGGAGAGTGAATAGTAATTTCGCGAGCTCGTGCTGAACAGCCAGATTTTCGTAATGCAATCAGAAACACAGATGTTTTCCGGAAGATCTTCCTGGCTGGCGATGATCCCTGTACTCGGGTCTGCTTGTCATGAAGTAACCGAAACTTCAAGGCATCGCGGCTTGCAGAAGCATGCGGAGTATTCACAACCTTGCTATCGGTAAAAGGATAAAGTGACGCTCTATGCACGGTACTTGTGTGCCAAAATGATCTACTAGCAAACATGACCAAACACTGGATGAGTTTGAGCCGGCTCGGTCCGTTCAGTGGTCGCCTCTTGCCCTACAGTTCAGCCAACGATCAAAATCAAGATTCGACTATCATTATCTTCCAGGTGACCAGATCAACTAAGTAATCTTCGCAAACCTCGTCTCCGCTTTTAGCACCTTGTCGTTAACATGGCCGAACTCTTTCGCAGGGCCAAGTCGGGTAACGATTGGACGAGGAATGAGCTCGCAGCGTACAACATCACGGTCAAATATTAGAATGCTGCCACCTTCTTCGGCACACAAAACCTCCCCCAGCCCGCTACCGTTAACCCAGCTGTCCTCACGGCTACAAATCCTGACGATGCAGCTGATGACGGTGTTTATGAGCTCCTTCGTACGATGGATCTCGCTATGTCTCCTGCCCCAGTAGAGGAATCTGCTGTCGACGATTTTGCTGTGCTACTGTTGCGTGCGTTAGGCTACAATACGAGGGGTAGGGTTTTAAGGACGAGGAAGGACATCCCTCTCGTCATTTGTGGCGAGAATAGCCATGCCAAAGTGGACGTGTGCATCATCGACCAAAACGAAATCTCGCTCCTTGTCCAGGAAGACAAACGACACATGGACAATTCAGATCCAGAACCACAGCTCATCGCACAAGCCATCGCAGCCTTCGCTGCAAATAATCAGACTCGCCAACAGACACTTAATCAGCCTCCCCTTGATTCCAAGATCATGGCTGGAATCACTATGAAAGGCACCGCACCGATTTTCTACAAAATTGGGGTTACGGCAGCACTCGTTACTAGTGTCGGAGGCGGGGTTTACCCTCAGGCGGTAACCACTGTTTATGCGCACGTTCCCAATATCCCGAGACCGAATCGCCGCTGGAGTGAAGGCATGAAGCCATTGGATAATAGGCAGGTCATTCTGTCTTGTTATGAGGCGTTTAAGCAATTCGTGAACTAAAGTCAAATGTAAGTCAAATTTCTTGAGGACCAAATGATTGATTTCGCTCAACCAGACCCAAAAAGCTTGATAGTGGCAGAGTGTACTTGACTTGACATATTGTACAATTGAATGCATCATCATCTCTCCTTTAAACTTGTCTGTTCTGATGCAATCCCGCCATTCCAAGGGTTTGACCAATTGGGCTTGAGTTTAGGGTCCAAAGCTCAGTCAAAAATTATCTGACTAGTGGGAAATCATACTTTGGCAGAACCACGCCAAAGGCTACATTATCGTTCACTGTGGAACTACACCTCCGCCTAAGTACTCGCGTTTCTAGTAAGGATTCTCCGATATGGTTATGCCCCTAGAGAATTGCCAAATTTAGTGACTTGGTTGTCGCGTCGCGTCATGGTGGACTCAGAACTTGTTCCACACCAGACGTCCACAGTTTATTGTTGTCCCTACATTTCCAACTGCCACTCCGAAACACTCATCATTCTCGTATTCTTCCACCTTGCGCGATGGTCACTAAAACGTTGACTTCGACTCATACTCCAGCAAGTTCTTCCATAGACGCTGAAGAGTACGCGAATATCGTAATCGTTGGATCCCTTGTTGTACGGCCCGGTGCTAACATGACACGGATTTTATCAGATTGCGCGATCAAAAAAAAGTCGTCGTTCCCGTCCGTACCGAAACTCACCCCTCTCCTATGAAACAGTCAGCCTCCAATCGACTCCCACACGCGCACCGCCGTGGCGCCAGGTATTAACCATGAGCTAGCGAAGGCGCAGTACCTCGTGGATGACCTCGCGGATAATATGTTTGGTAAAATCGTGTCGACGGAGTTGGCGAGGGATATTCTGCAGCAATTCGTCGTTCACGGCGTCGTTGAAGTATTTGAAGACTCGGCCCCGCGCTTTGCCCTATATCCGAACTCTGTGGATGTCGAGCATGCCATTGATCTGGCCTTCGAGGACGCTGACGCTCACAACTGCTTGTGGCAGGGTACCAAGAGCGACAACGGGGAGCCAGAGCCATCGTCCACGGATACCAAGGCAAAAGGGAAACGAGCAAACGCGGAGACAAAGGGAAAAAAGAAACACAAAACGTTCTCATTTAAGTGGAGCACATTCCCTACGGAGCAGGTCGACGAAGACGAACTCGTGCAGTTCCTCAACGAAATCATTGATCATGCATTCGAATTCGCGCTGCCCAAGCTTCAAAATGTGGTGCCAAAGCTCAAACATCGCTTCGCGACTCGCAGCGACAAACACCGTGCGATGCCACTATCGTATGAGCCAGACGGAGAAGACATGCGACCCGACTTTGTTTTGCTGCCTGTAGAGGCATTCAAGGATAACTTCAAGACTGTCGATCCGAAATATCTCAACTTCACTGCCTCTCGCCTCGTCGGTGAGGTGAAGAACAAGGACCTAGTTGCAGGCGTTGAACAGGTTCAACGATATATGCGGGGCTTGAAGCGCGCACAGCCATGGGTACACTATGTGCTCGCGTTGACGGTCACAAGGGACAAGGCAACCTTGACGCGCGGAGAGGGAAGCGGTACGGAAAGTCTGGAGGTGATGCTCTCGGATGGTCGTGGGTGTATCGAGTTCATCCGGATCATGCTTGGTCTCGCATTGGCAGAAGATGTCGATTTAGGGCAAAATCCAGATGTGGACCTCAAAAGTGAATCGCGAAAGTAGGGAGTCGCGGTTGGTACGCAAGAATCGGCAACATCGAGCGTACCATCCTCAGCAACTGCCTCTCCCGCCTCAGGGACCGCCAATGAGGAGCCGGTCGCCGCTTCGTCTTCCGACGTGGTTGTCTGTCAGGCCGCGTTAGATGACCTTCCCATTTCTTCTCGCACCCGGACTACTTCTGCTGCATCCAAAGGACGCGCCTTGTCTTCCCGCAATCGCGGTGCCTCGGTCGGTTCCAAGACTTTTCGCAGCGCTTCTCGCGTTCGCGGTGCCTCGAGTGGATCTAGAATGCCCCCTGGCTCTTCCCGTGCTCGCAATAGTGCAGTGTCTGCTCCCGCACAGCCTCCTGTGACCACCTCTTCCGCGTCCTCGAAGAGACCCCACTCCGATATCGGTGATGATAGTCATCGAGAGAGAGGACGAAAGAAACCCAAGACTGGTGAACCACGAGACACGGAACATGAGCGGATGATCTTTTTCCCGCTACGGGTGTACGGTCACAGCTGCCTATGGATACTCTTTACGTCCAGCTCCATTCGTGGACGAGGAACGACAGTGTTCTGCGTGTTGGATCTTAGCGACCCGAAGAAGAAGCTAGCTTTGAAGATGTCGTGGCAAGATTTGGCACGAGTATCTGACCACGACGCGGTGATGACAAGACTAGAGGAAAAACTGCAGGAGAGAGAGAAAGAAAAACTTCCTCATCCTAACGTGATCGTACCACTCAAGTATGTTTTCTTATCCTTTTTAAGATACGGTGTACTGACATATCCACAGAACGTTCAACGCTGTGAGGAACGGTCAGGAGTGTAGGACCCTCGATGCAATCAGAGGTTTTCTCCCGGAACAGCTCGGTCTTTTACAGGTCGAAAACCGGGTGCTGAACATGTCTATCTTTGAGCTGAAGAGACCGGTGAAATATTTCTGGAGTTTGCATGACTTTATTGAAGGGTTACGCGGCGCAATCAAAGGTATGTATCGCTCTCCCATGTCCTTGGGGTTCTTGATTCAAAGTCATGAAAGGACACGAATTTCTCACAAGCATCGGGATCCTGCATCGCGATGTCAGCGAGAACAACATCGTTCTTGGGCTTTATCCTTGGGAAGAGAGAGGATATTTGATTGACTTTGATATGGCCATATTACAAGATGCGGAGGAACCCACACCAGTTTCGTCAACGCAATCCGACTGCCAACCTCTTCAGGCCACTGGAGAGAGCTCTACTAAGACTCCGCTACCTGGACAGACCACCCACGTCAAGGGGCTCCGCACGGTGGGTGTATTCATGACTCTTGTATCCTACATTTGCCAACATCATCGCAAGGGTACCTTCCCGTACATTTCCGCCAACGTGCTCATGGGTCATAGACACACTCATTTTGATGATATTGAATCGTTCCTTTGGGTGCTCCTATTTTTTTTTCCTCCTATGCAGGCCCCCTTCCCAAGAAGGTACTTCACGATGCCCACGAAAATGGATTTGTTCGAGCAATCGGGGCTGGACCCCTGCCCCATCTGAGGCGTTGGCCCCAAACATTCGATGTTTGGGCAGGTGGGGATCCGCGCATTATCGGCCCACTGAAGTCGTTCTACATCACCAATCTCAGCAGCGTAGAATTTCTATACGAGGACGCTGAAATCAGCGACTGTCTCAAGAACAACTGGCCAGAGGATTTGCAATCCCCTATCCGCTCTCTATTAGAGAAGACTTTTACTGCGTTCCGGGAGAGCTTGAAAGGAAACGAAAACCCCAAGGGGCGGACCGAGGCATCACACGCCGAGATTATCAGAGTACTGGAAGACTGGTTGAAAGAACACTTTGAACTTGGACGTAAGTATTCGGCGAATCACCCAGAATCCGAGGATACAAGGTCAGCCGAGGTTTGACTCTTGCATGTCGCGTCTCTTGCTAAACCGGATTGTTGTTTGCATTCAATCTCAGGAGTAACAAGTAGGGTGGATACGCACGATTCATACGCCGAATGATAGAACAAACTTCCCTATTCCGACGGGGTCAAGATATTAGTCCTCCAACATTTGGCACGACGATTAGGAAATTGGATCGCTCGTATTGATTGGTCACCGTGCACTACCATACACATAGGACAAAGTAATAGTGCATTTCCATTGTCACCATAATATAACCAGACAATGATATGACATTCACGAGCACATAACTTGAACAAAAAGTCAAGATGGTACCAAAAAAGTAGTGGACAATTACTCTGAGTCTGAGCTCACACCGATGGGATCTGATGCCCTACCCTTGCCCTTCTGGTTCCCTCCCAGTGATGCCGATGACTGGGAATGGGGAACTGGTACAGTCGAGCTGGAAGGAAGATGCAGTGGTCGTGCGAGATCATGATGATGGCATAGAGTGGGGGCACTTCCAGACTGCTCGGGCTCAGACTGCTCGGGCTCACGATGACCCTGCGTGATCAACTTGAACATTACGTTAAAAACAGGTCCTAATTCTCAGCTAAAGCACTTGTGCTTACCGACAAACGGCCTGGCGCCGAGGGAGCACGAGCGATCGGGTGAGCCACCGCAGGCTTCCCAATCCAGGTATGCCGGTCAGAAGGCACACTCGCGGGGCATCTTCGACCTGGTATAAGTATGCATTGAGTGGTCCGCAGAGTGTCGATTCAAAGGGGAAGCTGGCATTGTAGGTATAGTCGTGTTGTTCATAAAGCTAGTTGATCGATGTTCTGCGACGCGGAGGTGTGGAACGAGAGGACGTCTATGGATTCCATCTCGCGCTCGTCAGCTCTAGTATATATGCACTGAGTCTCGTATCACAAACCAAGTTTCTTGAAAGGATTTGCAATGGAAGAAACCTTGGATGCACTCACCTGTCGATGTCGCCTCCAGTTCCAGCTACTTTGGTGCCTTCCTCACCCTCGCATACACATATTTAACACGAGGCCCTGCGAAAGGCAACCCGAGTTCCCACATATGAACACGATAAGAGAGCGTCGCACAGGATTCCAGGGACGGAAACAAGAGATAACTGGTTGGCCTTTCGGGAAAATCATCAACGAGATATATGCTTGTGCAAACCAATGGGGAACTCGAGTAACCTTTCAACACGCGCCACAAATGCTTAAAATGACTCGACTGCTTCTTCGATCCCAGAAAGAGGGAGATAAAGATAAGGATAAAGATAAAGCTAGTCCACGGATCCAGGCGGGCCACCAGCGCGAAATAGATGTTATCGCCTGTGAAAGACAATGAAACCCATGTTCCTCAATGACTGAGAAAGCAAAGAAAGCGATACCTTTTCAACTCTACTGGTTGCGATCGCTCGTCAGACACATCTCAGCGCTTCGTACAAAGGCGGATTCAAGCTTCATTGTGTCCTTCTCTCACGTATGCGTGGTATACTTTCCAATCTGCATCCAGATGCATCAGGACGTCCCTTTGTTGGTGCGGCAAGAACGACCTGCCGAATCTTGAACTTGTAGACACCACGCCGCACTTTCGGGTTGAACAATACCGACATCATGATCAACGTGACAGCGTAGAGAAACAGAAGTCGTGGAGCCGCTTGATCGTTCCCTGTACATGGACCTGTGTCCCGCATGTGCCTGGCGGGCCGCAGGCGTGCGGGAAAGAAGCGGAATTGAGGCAGCGTCATAAGGCCCTCTCTCTACGTTGTCTCTGGGACCAAACAATGTCCTATTATGGTTCCAGTGTGGGAAAGCATGCAGATCGGATTCCTTACCTGAAAACGAAGATAAAGCGACGAGAGGTTGCTCAGATGGAAATGGAGATGCCGTTCGACTAAACACTCCTGGGAAGACCTCACGCTCGTCTCTTGTAGCTTGCAGTATACACCTTCTGGCTCGTCTCAAATCTGGTTGTATAGACACGGGCCCGGGAGCGACCATGGTTGAATGCGAAGCATTCGCGAGAGCGTCCGTGATTTCGGCTGAGAGAGCTGTATCTCGAGTCGTGGTCGGTAATAAGCTGAAGTAAGGACGGGGGTGAAGGGTTTATAGCAGAGAAGGTGGAGTAGTTGTCCTGGGCTGCCCCAGCGGAGCCGTAGAGCCTCTCGATTCGTAGGACGTGTGCAGTGAAGGCGCGCTGGAATCAAAGATTACTAGCCTGTACAGACATCATTCTATGGTTCGGTTTCCATGGATAAACCTGCCGTGCTGACCGGCCCGGATCAAAAAAAGGTTGTCTTGAGCACGAAGACTGTTCTGAGTTAGACACTTACGGAGCATTGTATTGCGCAGGTCGCTGTGCAGGAACGACGTGTGGGGATCACAGGGATTCATTTCGAAGTCCTCAGTGACGGAGTTGGAGTATGCAAGAGATCGATAGGTATATGCTATGACCAGCTACACAACCGTTCTAACCTGAAATGCAGGTTGTTCACCTGCTGACTGGACGCAAGAGTCTGACCCTCGTTCGGGGCTGTTGAGGGGATATTCTCGGAAAGGACAGTCTCGCATACTAGAAAACGAGGCGACCAAGACAAGTTAGTGGATTTTCACGCTCGTAGGTGCAGTCACAGCCCAAAGAAAAAATCTCACTCGACGAAATCGACGGCCTTTTTTTATCTGAAACGAGAATTGATCATCTGCTCGCTGGACTGAAGAGACTGACCTTCATTCATAGCTGCTGAGGGATTCTTGAAGGACAGTCCCGACGTGGCGAACGAAGTGTCCCAAGAAAACTTAGTAGATTTGTTGTCATCAAGATTGAGTGTCCCCCTGCTTATGATCACGTTCATGGCTGCAACCACCAGAGCTCAAAGACAAAATCTTAAGCATATAAATCCAGTGCATTGCGCCCCGTGCTCAGTATCTGCAGGAAGACGCGATTCGACAGAGTAAACCGTGATGCCGAATATAACGATGAAGCGCCTAGATCATCATGAAGTGTGTCGTGTCATGGACAAACTCGACCTCCTAACCATAGGAGGTGAAGCCTTGCCTGTCTGAACCATGGCACAAACGCCGAAACCACGAGGCAACGAAGCGCCTATGTCCAAAAAGAGCAACTTGAACGTGGAGAACTCACCCCTTATCTGCTGACTCCCACCATTAGGTTGCTGAACTGTGTCGCTGGAATCATGACCACGTCTCCGACAATGACGGGTGCGTACTGACGAGACGGAGCATGGGTTGATGCTGATGGATAGACAAGAATTCCGTGACATGGAAGGGCTATACGCTATGACTTTCTCGACAAATGGGGAGCGTCTCTTCGTCGGTGGTCGGGATGGGGTTCACGTGTGGCAGATGGAAGACGGCCGACGAACGGCAATGATGGCAACGAGCAGTGTTGTCCTTTGTCTCGCTGTGTCCAAGGATGGCAGATACCTTGCAGGCGGGGCAAGCTGGGGCGACGTGATTGTATGGGGTGCAGAGACACAGGAAGAAGTCATCAAACAAAAGCAGGATGACAAGGGTATTAACGGGGTCGATTTCTCGCCCGACTCGACCCAACTCGTCTGGGCGTCAGACAATGGGACAGCGACGGTCTGGGACCTTGAGACAAACAAACAAGTCCAAATTATCCGACACTCCCACCATGACTGGGTGAGAGTAGCGAAATACTCGCCAGAGGGCAACCGAATCGTAACAGCGACTCACGATTCAATTCGAATCCACGACAGCAGTAATTTCAGGTTGCTCGTCGACATCAACACAAGAGTCAGCCCGTGGCGCAACCCTAGTCTACTCTACTGCATCGATCACCTCTTCGTCATTTCTGGCAGCAACATCATACAACTCGAAGCGACTTCTGGGTCACTGGTCTCTGAGTGGCCGGTTCCCGGCGTTTCCGGCAGTTACTCGTGCATTGCCCAACCAAAGCATGGGGGATGCATTGCATACTCTACGGACCATACTGTGTCATTTTGGGGGACCTCGACGCATACTCAATTCAGTCTCATCCAACACCCTGAAGAAATCCGTTCGATTTCTGTCTCACCGGATGACCAGTTTCTCGCAATTGGTGGCCGGGATGGGAACATTGTCATCAAAAGTATATCCCACATTATTGTAAGTACTGTCTGAACGATACTGCCGCTAAATCCTACGAATGTGCCATGTTAGGTATCCACTAGTAAACAGGACCAAGACGGACAGCCTGCAGGCCATGACGACAGTCCACTCGACTCCACCACGGTAGGATTGGGTTACTCTCTTACCATGCGCGTCGACCTGACTCCATTTTTTACATCGTCCAGGAAAAACCTAACGAGTCCGATATTGTCGAATCCGAGTCAATTGATGGGGACGGCGGAAGTGATATCCTTGATGTATGCGTTATTATCCCTTTTTACAGCGGCTTCTTATGGTTCGCATAGGTCGAGTTGCCATCAGCCACCTCCGCTCCCCTATTCGACTATGAAGAGGTTAGTTATTACCTCAGTCTTCTTGTTACTGTGTTTTACACCGCCTGAAGCCTCCATCTCTCGCGACCTCTATCCACGCTCCCGATGGTGAGGTACCGCTGTCTAGCTCATCTCGTGATATACCACCATCACCGGACGTCCGGCCCATGGCTTCCCCTCCAGAAGCATCTCCAGGGGAACCTGTTAATGCTGCCAAGCTACCCCAGCGATCGTCAGTGTTTAAAAGGTGGCTACAGATGAAGATGAAAAAAAGCAGTGTCGAACCAGCATCGCATAAGCCCCATCATTCCAGTCCCACCGATCCTCAGTTCCGTTCCAAGTCACCAGCACGTCTGAACAAGGGACTTTCGATCATAGCTGAGGGTAAACGTGAGCGGGTGAGTACTCTTGATAGACACATACGTCGGTAGTCTGAGGTCATCGTAGCGGACGATCTCGAGAGCGTCGAGGCCAAAAGTTAGTCGTCTCTCGAGTATCTTTGCGGTTACTCAATGACATCGCAGCCTAAACCGGCGAAAAAGGCTGCGGTCGTCACCCCTCCGACCAAGGGTGCCTCCGGGGAAGTGTCCCAAAGCGGGCAAGGTGCTACAAATGCAAAGGAAACGAGCACGGTGTGTCTATTTTGGGTGATGGCAAACTGGGTTGTGAACGCTCACTTCCTGTTAGACGCAACAAGTGAAAGATGGATCTGAACTCCCGATTGGGAGTATTCATGTAACGGTGCATATACATTCCTCTAACTGGAAGCCCGGACTCACAGTCGATCAGCGTCATCTAGGAGCAGGAAGAACCACAGTGTCGTTCACGTTACCTGACTGGATGTTTTGTTGTAGATCAGGTACTGTGGATTGACTCAGGAGATTCGATTGATTCTACACACTCACCAACGGTGCCATTGCATGGGCGATCCGCTCAGTGACGCACACCGCGTCGCGTCAGAGCGGAGTGGAGAAGTGATGTCACAGCACTGTGGCAGGAGACGACCTGACCGGTCTCGGTGACACTGAATCGTCGGATGTATAACAACTTGAGAGCCTTGTGAGCGAAGTTGCACTACGCTATCCATCCGCCCAGAACCACACCCGACCTGTCCAGCTCAGAGGTACCTGTGCTTGACAAAGGCAAGAGTTCAATGGACAGCTAACACAAGAATCTATGGCGGAATATCTGCACATTTATTCCACCGCAAACTATCCACCCGTCGCACCGCAAATTCTCGTCCGTCGCGAAATTTTGACTCCATCCCGACATTTCGACCCGTCGCACCAAATGTTTTGGTCCCGTCACACCACAGTTTTTTATCTTCATAAATGGAGCGAATACATCAAAGCTACAAAAATACGTGTAGTGTTCTAACATCAGGCTGTCACGGTTGCACAGAGATGGAGGGTGTGCCTGAATGGCGGAGGGTTATCTCAGACTGGTAGCGGGCAAAAGCCTGGGTGATGACCAAGCCAAGAGGATTATCACACGACGGGTGGAAGAACAGGAGAATCAGACGGGATGGAATGTGGTGACGACTCGGAGGACCCTGATGAAGGGGGATATCGTGCGTGAGTCCGGGTGATGACTAGTAAGCCAGGAGCGTTACCACATGGCGGGTGGAAGAACAGCAGAAGCCTGAGGGAGGTGAGACTGGGCGACGAGGACCCTAATTTGGAGAGGGATTTATGCAAAAGACGAACCAGCACTGCGATGAGCCCTCCCGGCACATTCTGAAAAAGGTGAACATATTCGGCGCTGTCAAAGTACGGTACGGAGGGACGAAGCGAGAGATGCTCGAGTCGGTCTGGAATTCTGCGTCAGCTTTGCTAACGAGCGTTTGCAGATCCAGAAACGCATCTTCGAGTCGCACGTGGACGAATAGATCCAGGGAGTTCGGACGGCTCGTCGTGTTCTGTAGACCCAGCGGGGAGATCAAAGAGACCAATAAAGCGTCACGGCAGAGGCGCTGGTTGATGTGTTCATTCAACCAGGCGAAAAGGAGGGAGTCTTGGCAAGGGTGCTTTCGAGTGCGGATAGCTGTACACCGAGGAACTCGGCAACGATGCTGAGCACATCCATAGCTCATATTCCGAATGACAGCGCATGCGTCCATGTCACGACCTCGGTTCGATGGTGAACTCGATGTTGTCCAAGTGGAGGATGGCCGCAACGGGTTGGCGTGTTTGAGTGACGAGACACTTTGACAGCCCAACTCGGATACTCTTGAGAGCCGTCCGAAGCGATTGGGATCGTCGTCGCGGACGCCGTTGGCGCAAGTGCCAGGGCCCGCGCGCTGGCCAAGATAGCAGTATTGTGTCTTGTCGGCGAGATGGAGGTTGTTGTCGCGATGGGGCTGTGCAAAATTTCGCGACTGGCTGAATTTTGCGATGCGACGGACTAATTATTCCGCCATAAGAATCATCGTCCAAGAGAGGTTACAATACATCCAGCGTCCGTACATTCTCCAAAATCTCATCCAACGACACGTCCTCCCGAAACTGCACTGTAATTAAACTATCCGCCGCAACCCGCCTATAATCCGGTGCCCGCCGACCCGTCGACGCGAGCGACACCAACAGCGCACCAAACGGCTGTCTCAGACGCGCTACCAGCTGTCGCGCGCGTGTCTCTCTGTCCGCTGCCATCGGCACCAGAACTGAGTGGGTAGACGGTTCAGAACTGACCGAGTGATAGTCTTCGGAGTCGTCGTCCGATATTTCTTGTCCGTCGTCGTCGTCGTCGTCGCATTCCTCGTCAGATTCGTCATCGTCTCCACGAGGCGAAGGCGCGCGTAACACGTCCTCCTCGACGGATGCACCACCTGGACCATGTTCGTGCTCCAACAGCGTGTCCAACCAAGGGTGGACGAGGTACAGTGATTCCATCCTGGAGAGATCTTGTCTCGTCTTGATCTCCACCGTCCCAAAGGTGACGGTATCTACGCGATAAACTTGAACGCGGCCAGAACGCGTCCGAGAACTTGAAAGAGGGGGAAGTTGAACAGCAATGCATGGAAGTTTCATCCGACTCGCTGCAAACCAAGGCGGAGGAAGCTCCCTCAGGCGGTCGTATAACTGCAGCGCGACGGCGAGATTAAATGAAGGCGTGTACGACGCAGTCACGATGCGTTCCATCTCGGCATCCGGAATTGGTGACGGGAGGTGCGACGTCGCGGGTCCGTTGAAGACGGAGATATGGGCAGGAAGACAACTGTTGAAGCTGCCAGACTCCCCGGTCCATGCGAGGATACTCACGTCTCCAGATCCAGCGAGAATATGCGACAATAGACGTCCCAGCGCAGCTTCTCCTTCTCCATATATTGCAGGTATCCCAGTGACCGAGAAAATCCCCAACAGTGAATACGCGGCGTCTTCCACCCGCTCTGTCCGCCGGGTCGAAGCAAGACGCAGCTTCTCCCGAATACTGCGTAAGCCTGGTCGAAGTGCCATCAATTGTTGCGAAGAGACACCTGTGGCTTGCTCCATCTCCGAAGTCACTTCTGGTGACTCTTTGTGGTTCGGCAAAGTCAGATTGAGGTAAGGTGTCCAATCCTCTGTGTAGAAGCGGATCACCTTGGCAGCAATGTACTCCTGAAGTGTCCATCCACGAGTATTCCATATGCTCTTTGCGAGATCGCCGAGCTGGGATGAAGAAGAGACGCCGCGGAGGAAAACGATCATCAACGCCGAGCCACTATACCACTTGAACATGGCAACCAACGCCTCCTGGTGGACATCGTGTTTCCCGGTGTCAATGCAACAAGTATCGCTCCATGCCCATTTGAATCCGGCTTCCTGGGCGATCTTGCAGAACATTTGGAGTTTGTCGTGAGTCGAAGATGGGTCTAGGTCGTACACCGCCATGTGAATCACCTCCTGGAACAATGGTTCATTGTTTTCCCATTTATGCGACAAAATCACGTATTGGAAGTGTTCTTGTACTTCACGCCTTATGCGAGCGCGGTCAATGCTTGTCGTCATCGAAGAGACAAGTTCATTGAAGATCGGCATGGATTCGAATGCGGATGCCCTCTGAGCTCTATCGCGGAGGCGGCCTGTAGCCGTGTTGATGAGCACGTGTGGCGAATCTCGTAGAGTCCGTTCAACAATTCTGCGAATCCTAGCCTGTGTTTTCGCAGGGGATTTGTATCGTTCACGACGCACTATCAAACAAAGCGAATAAGCCATCATTATCATGGTAGTCAGCGTATGACTTACGACGAATGTCGGGATCAGGTGACTGCTCCATCGTCGAGAGCATCGCCTCAAACGCACGAACAGCATTGACGTAGTCGCCTCCCTTGTGGAAGGCTGCATGCTTGATCTCGTAGCCCCATGGAGACGAAGGATCGAGCATGATGACCTGATGGTGATGTATCAGTGAGAACCATTTGAACGGCACAAAAAATATGTACCTGATTTGCATCGTCTAGAGCTTGCCTCCAGGACTCGGTTGCCAAGTATGTTTTGCCTCGCTTGATAAGGATGCCTTGTGAGGAGGGTGGTTGGAGGAACAAGGCAGTCGTGTAGTGGGAGATGGCGTCGTGATGTCGCTGGACATTTGCTGCCGTGTCTCCGAGATCCTCCAACTTCTTCAACGAACGGTGCTTGAAGTCTACCAGAAAATGTTACGTAAGCAGCGACAGCGCCAATAGTTCATGAACTCACTCTGCGCCCATTCGAGAAGTTCACGTTGCAAATTTGTTTCCCCTCCCAATTCACCCGTCAGTCCCTGAAAACACGCGACCGCTTCCTGTATGCGATCTGCTGCATACAGGGCCTCACATAGACGTTGTCGAATCGTTCTGCCGAGATTATCGAATTTCCATCCGGATATCTGTTAGAGACTGAGTCATTTCGTGTGTTACAATATACCAGGTATGAAGTTCACCAGTGAGATCAACAAAAGCGCTCGGCTCGTGTGGTGTCGCATTTGGGCTCTTGCGTGCCCAAACGATTTTATCGCACCTTCGTAGTCGGTACTCTCCATGCGCGAGTTCCCCACGAGAAGGTGCATATATGCCTGGTGGGGATATCAGTTGTGACGTTCCCGTGCCTTAGCAGGTAGAAGACATGCCTGGACAACGTAGTATATTGAGTTGTTTGGGACGGTAGCGATAAGGTCGTCTATGCGCGATATCGCGTCGGGGTGCTCTCCGGCCATGAACACGATAATAGCCTGAAAAGATAGGGTAGGTGAGAAGAGCGCAAGTCGGAAAATGACGGACCTTGATTAGAAGAAGAAAGCTAACATGAGATAAATGTAAGCGTTCGAATGCGATGTCACAGGTCCGATAACCCTTGCGCCTGTCCCCCTTTCCGACAAAAGCTATACTCTTTGCAATGTAAGCGATGACGGACGGTTCAGCCTCGATGGCCTTGATTGGTCGGCGTCAGGACTGTGTGTGTGTGAGAAGAGAGTATTGAGCACCTTTTCAGCATCAATGAGGGCTTTATCCCACTCTCGCAAACGAGTTCGCACGAGAGCTCGAGCAGCGAGTAGATGGTTGCTTGAATTCAGAGATTTGGAGATTGTTGCGGTCAACAAGGCCTCTGTATTGGTGAGCTGGTCTTGCTTCCACGAATGAAGTGTAGGATCATCAACGTGGATGTCAGGTTCCTGGAAAGTGGGGTGTGAAAGGGACGATGGGATTGCATCCTGAATAAGTGCTTCAGATATGTGGCCTGATCCAAAAGAAGACGATACTTGCGTTGATACGAGATAGACTGTCAATGGTGATCTTTCCGTATTCCCCACCAATTGCAAGAAAGCGGTCGTCAGGAGAGAGCGCGACGGAACGTATATCTTGAGGGTGGTGAATGATACCAAGCTGGGTACGGGTCGCCATGTCCCAAAATGTGACGGTTCGGCTAGTAGAATAAACGATGAATTCGCCGTGTTTCGGGCAGGCGATGCACGACGAGTATTCGCTGGTGGGAACTGGCCATTCGGCTACTACAGACCCCGTGCATGCTTCGAATTGACACAGTTTACCGTCGGATATGACGAGCAGGTGGTCATTGAGCCATAGAAGACCGGTGTTACGCTGTGGAGTGACAGTGATTTTGATGTGTACTAGCAGTCGGCCATCGCTGCTGTCGTAGACTCGGACGGACTCGGGAGTTGCTGTCGCGATGCGATCTCCCTGAGCAGAGTATTTCGCCGCGAAGACCTTGTCTTCATGACGGAGAGTCTGTAGTCGTTGGCTGGTTGTAATGTTCCAGATGGATGCAGTGGTATTGTTGGACGCGGAGACGAGTCGCGTCGCGTCAGGAGAAAAGTCGACGCCCAGGATGCCGAGGGAATCTTCCTTTTGCCAAAATACTTGTTTGTGCGAGTTTGCGTCCCAGACGTAGACGTCGCCCATCCACGTCCCCGAAGCGATCCACCGCCCGTTTCGAGAGACAGCGAGACAGTGGGGGTCCTTTGCTTTCATGGTAACCACCTGTTTTCTGTCCTTCACTCGCCGCACTCTAACCCCGCCATCACCCCCGCTCAAGAGGTACTCGCCATTGGCCGAGAAAGCCACCGCATTCACCCATCTACCAACGTTCATCTCCATAGAGTCGCTGCGTTCTTCTTCAACAATCAGCACCGGCGCGGCTACATCTCATCAGTACGCACCCGTCGCTGTCAGCGGCATTCTGACGAATCCAGCGGTGAAATGATGGAAGTCAACGAACAAGGTATAACCTCTATATGGAGCTTCGTTGACATCACGGGGTCCGTGCGTACATTCGATCTAGGCCCAGGCTGGCCCTCTTGTTTTTGGCGCTTATGCCGTAAGGAGCCTCTCAAACAAGTCGCTACCCTTTTCAAATCACACGACACACTAATAAATTCAGCTACCAGACGAATCCACTATCGACGACGTCTTGTCCTGCTCTACGAAGCAGACGTAGTGGCGGTCAGAATGAACCATCGGATTTACTCGTGACTATCGTCCCACCCCATGTTCACCCCCGGCACTTTAAAGTCCACGGTCATGAAGCACACTTTCGGTGATGTCCTTCGTCCGCTTACCCCCTCGCGTACTACGCGACCTGCGCCTTATCAATGTCAGCTCTACGCATATACGCCAATTTTTTTGGTCTGCAGAATGTCGGGAACAAGAAGTTGCAAATCGGTTGCATCACACGAACAATTAAGTATGCATATAATTTGTATAACCGAGCACAATAATGTTCGATGCACCCAGCACCCCAAAATGCAAACCTCGGGCCTGTGGCCGAGGATCTGGGATCTGTGGCGGTAAAGGACCCGAGGCGCTACACGGGCGACACGCCGGACGTCAGCAGAGATCCAGACCAACTGACAGGTGAGAAATGAAATCCAGGTCCGCCTTTGATTGTGGCTTGTCCCTCGACAACGCACTAGGGACCGCCACACAAATGATGCCGAGTGTGGTGCCATCTCGCCTGATAACCTCGTACACCCACGTTGAAACGGAAGAAAGATTCGTATCTGGCCTCGGGATAACCGCCTTTTGCGAGCTTTTTGCTGCTCACACGCTGCGAAGTGGAAGTCGAGCAGGACTGCAATGCAACCGACGCAGTTATTTACATACGTTTTCAAGGCAACGGACATTGGCAGGATGTGTGCCTGGTCACACCGTGCCTGGCCCTATTTCTGCGGAACCGAGTTACTCCCGTCTCGAATGGAACCCTGTCCTCAAGATCAGTGGAGCACCACGTACCATCCTCGCCTCATTGCGTCGCATACCACCACAAGCGGCGGCACCGACAGGGAGCGCGTCAATTAATATAATACGCCGCCTGAACATCCATACTTGGATTACATGACATAGGTCTTCATCGACTGCCGTAAAAAGCGCTCACCTGTCGTCCTAACTGCCGAGCGACTTGACCCTTGAGCCTGAGCCTCGGAGCTGAACGTACCACTTGGACATGAGGACGCTACATTAATATTGTGGCAGTCGGTCTCGCCAGTGCTATGTAAGGACCGGCCTTCTCGCAACTGACATATTTCCATCGCGTCCTTTCAGCTCATTTTTTAACCGGTTGTGGAGAGGAAAAGTTATCTACGGAAGTTTTGGTTCCGCGTCAGACGAGACATCCCGGGCCGTCAGACTCCTGCAAAGTTACTGGCTAGCTTCGAGCAGGCAAAGAGAGCCTTAACGTTGGCAACGAAAAGGGTTAGAGAGGCTCTGTCGACCACGAGAAGTTCACAACGAGCCACGCATAGCTTTAGCTCGATATCATTGGCATAGTGGAGTCATGTCCCAAATACTACACAGGTTGTTACAAAACATCGAGCGTCCGCACTTTGTCCAGGATATCAGCCAGCGAAACGTTATTCTGAAATCGTACCGTGATCAAACCATCAGCCGCGATCCGCCTGTAATCCGGCACACGTCGACTTGTTGATACTGGCGTGACCAAGATTGCACCAAATGATTGTCTGAGACGTGCAACGAGGCGCCTTGCTCGCGTCTCTCTGTCCACTGGCACCGTAGAAACGCGAACAGGATGTGATGGCGTTTCTGATGCAGGAACGAATGAGGCTTCGTCGTCAAACTCGTCGTCAGAGATATCTTCATCATCTGTGTCTGGCGAAGGCGGTGGCGCGACGTCATCCTCCACGAACGCACCGCCTTGTAGATGTTCTTGCTCCAGAAGAGAATCCAACGACGGATGAACGAGATACAGAGACCCCATCCGAGATAGGTAATGGCGCGTTGTGATTTCTACCATCCCGAATGCAAGAGTGTCTCCGCGATAAACGCGTCCCGAACGCGTCCGAGAAGATGAAAGAGGGGGAAGTACGAAAGCGATGCATGATAGTTTCATCCGACTCGCTGCAAACCACGGCGGGGGGAGCTCCCTAAGGCGGTTGTACAGCCTCAGGGCCACGTCGAGATCGAACGAAGGAGTGTACAACGCGGCCACCGCACTTTTCATCTCGGCGTCCGACATGGGTGACGTGAGGTGCGACGTTGCTGGTCCATTGAAGACAATGACATGGACAGGCAGGCAACTATTGTAGCTGCCGGTCTCCCCGGTCCATGCGAGGATGCTCAGATCTCCGGATCCAGCGAGAATGTGAGACAATAAACGTCCCAGCGCAGCTTCTCCTTCTCCATATATTGTAGGTATCCCAGTGACCGAAAAAATCCCCAGCAATGAGTATGCCGCGTCTTCCACCCGCTCCGTCCGCCGGGTCGAGGCGAGACGCAACTTCTCCCGGATGCTATTCAACCCTGGACGAAGAGCCATCAGCTGATCTGAAGGCACTCCGGTGGCTTGCTCCATCTCCGAGACCACTTCCGGCGACTCTTTGTGGTTCAATAGCTCCAGGTTCAGGTAAGGGGTCCAATCCTCCGTGTAGAAGTGGATCAGCTTCGCAGCGATGTATTCTTGGAGCGTCCAGCCACGAGTATTCCATACACTCTCTGCGAGAGCGCCGAGCTCCGATAAGGAGCGAACCCCGCGGAGGAATACGATCATCAAGGCCGAGCCGCGATACCATTTGAACATCGCGACCAGTGACTCCTGATGTACATCATGATTCCCCGTGTCAATGCAACAAGTATCGCTCCATGCCCATCTGAATCCTGCGTCCCGGGCGATCTTGCAAAACATTTGCAGCTTATCATGAGTCGGAGATGGGTCCAGGTCGTGCACCGTTACGTGGATCACCTGCTGGAACAACGGCTCGTTGGCTTCCCATTTGTGAGACAGCATCACGTATTGGAAGTGTTCTTGTACTTCACGCCTGATGCGAGCGCGGTCGATGCGTGTGGTCATTGATGATACAAGTTCGTTGAAAATCGAAAGTGATTCAAATGCGGATGCTCTCTGAGCTCTATTACAGAGGCGGCCACAGTGTTGTCGTGTTCATGAGCACGTGCGGCGAATCTTGTAGAGTCTGTTGAACATTTCTACGGATCCTAGTTCGTGTTCTGGAAGGGGATTTATATTGGTAACGTCGCTCTGTCCAACAATGTGAACAATCATCATAGTAATCAAACATACACCGTGACTACTCACGACGAATGGCCGGATCAGGTGACTGTTCCATCTTCGAGAGCATCGCCTCGAACGCGTGAACCGCATTGTTGTAGTCTCCTAACTTGTGCGAAGCAGCATGCTTGATCTCGTAGCCCCATAGTGACGAAGGATCTAGCATGATCACCTTATGATGATCAATCACAATGATTTGCACGAAACAAAAATCCATGTACCTGGTTTGCATCGTCTAGAGCCTGGCTCAAGGAGCCGGTTAACATCAATTCCTTGTAGTAAGAGACGGCCTCGTTGTGGTGCTGGGAATTTGCTGCTGTGTCTCCAAGATGCTCTAGTTTCCTGACGCAGTGTTGCTGGAAGTCTAATAGAAAATTTTATGTAGATAAGGAACACAGATAAAAGCCAACTCACTCTGCGACCATTCCTGAAGTTCGCCATGCAACTTCGTTTCCCCTCCCGATTCCTTTACCATTTCGTGAAAACAATCGACCGCACCCTCGGTGTTACCCACTGCATACAAGGCCTCACACAGACGTTGGCGGACTGTGGTGCTAAGGTTATCGAATTTCCATCCAGATATCTGTTAGTAGAAACTGAGCGATTTTGACACGTTGAGATATACTCATGCTGACGCTTACCAGTGATATCATCAATAGCGCTTGACTCGTGTGATGTCGCATTTGAGTTCTTGCATGTTCGAACGACTCTATCGCACCATGATAGTCGTTGCTCTCCATACGCGAGTCCCCAACGAGAAGGTGCATGTATGCCTGCAGAAGATGTCGGTGGCGACCTCGCCGCGTATTAACAAGCCATGGACGCACCTGAACGATGTAATATATTGAGTTGGGTGGTAGGCTAGCGATGAGGTCGTCTACACGCAATATCGCATCGGGATGCTCTCCGGCCATAAAGACAACGATGGCCTAAGAGGTATCAGCGGTAAGAACTCCAAAATCGAAGAGCGCAGACCTTGAGCAGAAGTAAAAAGTTGACACGAGATGAATCGAAAAGCGCTGATGCAATGTTACAGGTACGATAACCATCCTGTCTTTTACCCTTGCCGACAAGCGCTATACTTTTTGCAATGTAGGTCATGATGCACGGATGAGTTTTGATGGCCTTGATGTAGGTTAGCATTGTGATCAGTGTACACGAGAACAGCAAGGACCTTATCAGCATCGATGAGTGCTGTATCCCACTCTCGTAGACGAGTCCGTACGAGAGCTAGACTAGCGAGCAGATAACAGCTCGAATCCGGAGACGTAGTGATCGCTGCAATCAACAATGCCTCCACGTCTGAGAGCCGATCCTGCTTCCATAAATTGATGGTAGCATCGTGTTTTGACGAGACACTGCAATTTAAGCCTACGTGGAAACATTGGCGGAGCAAGTAATTTGATTAGGTACGGCACGATCCAGTGGGAAACAATGCTTACAGCGTTGGGAGGTGGGCTTTGGAGTTTACGAGGTTCGCCCTGGGGTACCTACAGAATAGTGTCAGTGCGATGTGTACGGCGAAAGTGATCCAATTCTACCGGAGTGGAGTCGACTGGATTGTCCTTGGGGCCTGCTGAGATCGGTGGCTGCTCGTCTCCTTGTCCTTCCTCGAGAGTCAAGGTCTATAATGGTGTATCAACAGGAATTGGCAATAGAGTTATTCAATAGGCCATGATCTAACAATGCGCCAGTACTACTTACATTCTTGGTGGGGGGTAGATTGCTGATGACGATTTTCCCGTCCTTCTTTCCAATTGCGAGAAACAGATCGTCTGAGGAGACTGCAATTAATTGTATATCTTGCGAGTGTTGGATGCAATCGAGCTGGGTATATGGCCCCGTGTCCCAAAATATGACGGTACGGCTGGTAGAATAAACGATGAATTCCCCGTTCTTCGGCCGGGAAAAGCACGAAGATGTATTGGTAGCAGGAACTACCCATTCCGAGACCTGCAATGCTGTGGATGCGTATATTTTCGTGATTTTTCCATCAGACACGACAAGGAATTCGTGGTTGTTCAAATTGCTCCAAAGGAGGCCAGTGTTGAAGCATGGGGTAAGAGTAATGATGTTCGATTTGAAGATCCGGCGGCCATCGCTGGCGTCATAGACACGTACGGAATGACGGGTGGCTGTAGCGATTCGATCTCCCAGTGGCGAGTATCTCGCTGCGAAAACCTTGTCCTCGTGAGGGAGTACTAGTACTCGTTGACGGGCTGCAGTGTCCCAGATCGAGGCCGATTTGTTCCCCGAAGCCGAGATTAGACGAGGCGAGTTAGGCGAAAAGTCGACGGCGTTGACATTCCAAGAATCCTCCTTGTGCTCGATGACCTTCTTGAGTGTCTCTGTGCCAATGTCCCAGACAACCACATGGCCCAAGTTCGTCCCTCCTGCGATGTATCTGCCATCGTTGGACACAGCGAGACAGACGACACCACCCCTCGTTTTCATCGTCGTGATTCGTTTTCCATCTTCCACTTGAAACATTCGGATCCCCTCGGGACCACCGCTCAAGAGATGCTGGCCATCCATTAAGAAAGCCACAGCGTTTACCCGACTACCGACATCGGTTTCGGTTGGATTACCGCACGGCTCTTGTCCAACGATCAGCGTCAACACGCTACATCCTGTCAGTAGACTCAGGCTCAGTACGCACCCGTCGACGACGTAGTCATGATGGACACAATCCAGCAGCGCAATGATGGGAGTCAGCGATCAAGGTGCGGCATCTCCCACTTTCCTCTTTCTTGATATAGTAGGCCAGGGTCAGGCCATCGGCTTCAGGGCCTCAGGCCTCAGGCTCAGGCTTCGCTTCATCACAGTCACGTCGTGCCTTCGGCACTTTTCCAACAACGATTATCGACGAAATGAAAAAGCTTTGCATTGCCTTTCCGAGTCCGCTCGGCTATCTCCAGTGATGCTTACAGTGACAGCAGCTCATCAGACTCGGACGGGAGTGATGAGTCAGAGGATGATGAAGACGACATACTCGTTGCGGATGAAGGAGAGGAACTTGACGAGGCAATATGGGCTCAGGAAGGGTACGATGCACTGTAGTAACGCTCGCAAGTAATGCAACTTGCCTTTCATGCCATTCGGAAGAACCCAATATTTTATATTATCAGAATGTCGAGTACATGGAACGATCTATGACATTACAATGTGTCGAGCGCGGTCGCGGCTTAAGTTCGATGACATCAGCGATAAGTCTCGACTGACTTTCCTCACGTGCTGTCACGCGTCATCAGCCACATCACGTAATCTCACAATTCTGCAATTTTTGTGATGTACTACTTATCTCGGAAAACTTACAAGCTGTGCGGCTCGCCATTGGTCGACGCGTCAAGCGAGCACGTGACCTGTCAGTGGGGGTGTGGCGGTCGAGCGTCGAGGGCACGACGAGCGGCGTCCGACGGTC
>JBBPOE010000205.1:0-41223 GCA_038091295.1 Tylopilus felleus | reverse complement strand
CGGTACAAGAGATAGGTTAAAATATCGACGTACTTGACACCGTTGTAGTTAAGAATACCTTGTGGCACGGGGAATTTGTGCTGTGGTCTATGGGCGTCCCATCAACCAATCAATTAGATATCAGCATCTAGAGTGTACTCACCCGAGGTTCGCTACTCTCTTTCCCATCATCCACCCATTCACGTATAGCTGGGCACGGTAAGGCTGGAAAGAATGATCAAAGGTGAAAGACATGGGAACATCGAGTGCCTCCGAGATCCTGAGGTCGAACGTGGTCACGAAAAATCCAACTCCTGCGGTGGCATCGGGGAGCCCTTCCGAAAGATCCCTCGCCTCCCACGACGAAGTATCAAATCCTGGAAGATGCCATCCCAATCGCTCTCCGTATAGACCGCCCTCATTGAGAACCCCTCTGACTTTGTCCGGGTAGCTAATCCAAGTGTCAAAAACGACTTCCAAACATGCTTGAATTGAGGAACGAACTTTGAATAACCTCCGACTTTGCCTTGAACTTTCCACTCGCCAAAGTCGCCGGTGTTGAGCATAAACCCGCGAACTCCTCGAGGTGACTTCTCTTCGTCAATGACCGTTGCTGGAGCAACCCATCAGTAACTGAGACAATCGACACAGACAGACAGACCTCCGTTCTCGTTCAAACCCATGTTGTCCTAATCGAGCTGTGAGCGAAATATTCACTACGAGATGCAACTAACCTGAAGAATGGTGATAACATTGTTCTGGTTGTAATGTAGGGAGCCAGGAGGGAAGTAAAACGTTTCGTCTGTTTCGGCCAAGATGTTTCGGTTGTTAGTAGAACTTGACAGGTCGTCTATCTTCAGTGTATCGTCACAGTAGGTGATGCAACCTACTTTCCGTATGAAGTGTTCAAAAAGACATCGTTCACCCAAACGCTCGCGGCGAAAGCTGATTAGTAGGCATTCAGTAAAGCCATCCTCTAAGTGAGAAGATCTGCAACAAACCTTCACCACCGTTGATAGAAAGGTTGACCGACTTCGTATCCTCAGCAGCGGTGAAGTGTCCGCGCCAGAGAACAATGTTTTCGCAACTATTGTATGCATCGAGTCAATGAGAGATAGTAGGAATCGTAGTCACTCACTATTCGTAGTCGCAACCATATAAAACACGTCCGTCTCCGTAGTAGGGTTTGAAGGGTATGTTGGTTTCCGTGTGATTCGCGATCGTCCAGTTGGCGTCCAAGAAGTCGGATTCAATTTCCGGGAGGCTGTTCGCGTATCTCCAGTTTGTCAACCGAGGTGCAACAATCCCTGTCGCCGAAACAGATGGGTCTATCTGAGCAGAAAACCCGCTTTGGCGGGTGACGGCAGTGGATGGCGCAAAACCGGCCGAGACGGGTATCCCATTCCAGGTTATGGTGTTTATAGTGTTTGGCGCAATCACGGTCAACCTCACACCCTTGAACAGGTCTCCCCGGATGGCAAGTGTTGAGCCTGAAATTGTGGCGTTTCGTACGAGGTAGGGCCCTCCTATTAGGACGGAAGTGTTGGTGCCATATTGCCAGTAATTTCCAAAGTCATCCAATGGATTCGTGGCGATTTCCGGGGACCAGAACGTGCCTGCTGTGGCGGTATCACCATAGAGGACCAATTGTTCACTCGAATCCCAGACGGTTACAAGACCTTTTATCCCCGATAAGAATGCCACAGTTGCGACACCGTTGGCCGAAGAGTAGGAAACGTGGGCACTCTGAGCCTGCAGGCGTGGCACTCCCGTGAGCCGAAGAGCAACCTCGTGTTCCTGGTTGGAATCGCCGTACAAAAACAGGACGTCTCTGTTACCAATCTGACCCGCGTAGAGGACCTGTGCAGTGGAGTAAAGAACTTTGGACGAGCCGAAGGAATAATCGGTGACAACGAGTTTGGATTGCCGACCACTCAGAGTGATTGCCGAGACGATCCTTGGAATCTGGAATGAGCCAGTTGATGTGGTTACGTTCAGCTTGAAATTTGTCATTGCCCTATATGCAGCTCGTCTGTCAGTGGTGATCAACAGCGCATGATCGTGCTCACCTGGAGGTGGAATCATCTTGTCTTGCAATGAAGAACGACGCATTCGTGTCCGGATTGGTCAACAAGGTGACGAATACAGAATCATTTGTCACTGCGACAGCACCAGCGGTGCTGTCACCAATGTAGTCGGTCTTGTAGAATTCCGGGGAACTGCGGAGGAAGAGGCCTTGTCGCTTGAGCTCCGGATACTTCTCAGTCAGCTCCCGATTCTCGGCAATTGCACTGCCGTAGTCGTATGATGCTGGGCAACCTGTTATGCGCAAGGAAGGGGAACATCGACGAACACTTACTGTAAACGCCTGGGAAGGGCAGACCACCCCACGAGGTCCCTCTGCAAGATCCAAGGAAGCGCGGAGCAAATGAAAAAAAAAAAAAATCTTACCCGTAGAGCATATAGTAATTGATTAGCTTGGCATTCGCTGCCCAAAGGTTGAGATTAAAGACGTTCTCAAAGTCGGCGCCAGTGAGAACACGACAATGCTGATAGCCTTCATGACCGTATTGGCTCTTTCCTACTACGAAGATCAACGGACGCACCTGGTGCAGTGGGACCCCATGCATCGTAAGCACCTGCCTGGAACTAGATCACGGTCGGTATGGTATCACATCGATGCGAATGGAAAACTAACTTCGGGGAAATACCATGGTTGACTAGGATTTGCACCTGAAAAACACATGAACAAGGCAGTCATAGTCATCAGGAAGGGATCCTGACATACTCGCATGGTAATTATAGTAAGTTGGATCCACTGGATTCCATACCGTGGGGTTAGAACAATCAAATTTTTGCGGGTAGGAGTCAAGACTATCAATGCAAAGAGTGGTCAAAAGCAGCCTCCGAGCAAAGGCCTGGATCTGAAATACCCATAAATATCAACAGCGCCCTGCAGAATAGAGATCAGAAAGGATGCCACTGAAAGAGAGTTGGTCTCACAGTGCCATTTATCCAGTTTCTCTCTGTTCCGAAATCGTTTGCCGTCAAGGGAACGACGATGCTGGAATTGTAAAAGGCCGTCCGAAGGTCCATGAAGTATTCCGCATGCGAGATCGGCGATTGAGTGTATTCATTATCTGCGGGAAGAAAAGAATAAGTCAGCCAAAGCGCGCCCCCAGGATGAAATACACGTAATACAGACCGAGTTGGATTGCTAAAAACGCTCAACTAGACTTGTCCAGAGGATGTAAAACAAGATCTACTTACCTATAACTGGCCCTCCCTGACTAATCTGGTATGGTACGGTCTCCGTGATGATTCCCTGGATATAGTCCTGCCACGCCGCCTTCCAGTCCGTCGCATTCGTTCTGAGTTCACCAGCTACTTGGGACGTTATCCAGTGTGCGATGCCTCCCGCGGTCGTTTCAGCGTTGATGTAGGGACCTAACGAAGCGTCACGACGCATCCAATACTCGAACGAAGGAATACTGGCCTGGACGAAGGACAACCCAAAGGCCTGTCTGTTTTGCAGCTTCATAAAGCGGTTTCAGGGCGCGGTAGCCATCAAAGTCGATTACTCCAGGCGAAGGGTTGAGCAGCGCCATGTGAGTGTAAATACTGATGGCGTTGAATCCCCCGGCCTTAATCTTTTGAAGAACATCAAGCCACAATCCAGGAACTGGCAACCGGAAGGGGTGAAACTCGCCAGAGCTGACCAGCAGTAATAAACACTATGCACGAGTTGTTCGGTGTATGGGCGGACGTACTGGAGGAATATGCGTTGTCCTTTTACTACTAGACTGTACTTGTCCCACAAGACGTCGTTTGTACGTCCATTCCCAGTGAGGCCCGCAGGTACTGTAGGTTTTTCTATGGCTTCCTTTCCAGAGGCACCGGCTAGGCTGTTGGTACAGGGTGACAGGGATGTGGCCCATAGAGTAGAGTGCCTCAGAGGCGACAAGAGGACACATATCACTGCCAAGAACACCACGACGGGTACCCACAGCAGACCAGCTCGCTGCCGCTTGGCGTTGGTAACACTAACTGGTAGCAATCCGTCCTCCGCGTGCGGATGGATACGCTTCTTGGTTGTCCCAAACTCTTCAATGTTTGAATTCATGACGCGTCGGGCATTCGTAGAGCTCGTCGCCTTGGTTTTTTTACGCGCAAGGGACAGTGTGAGCGGGGGTTCTGGAATCGGAGGACAATGAGTGCCAAAGCTTAGTGCGAGGTCGTGGGATGTGACTACTAGGTGTGAGTACGAAATCCTCACTAACACCCTGGCTTCGCGAAGTCAGACCTTGCCAGCAGGTCCCTCGGCTCCATGCCTCCCACACTCTCTGCTCTAGTGTCGTCGTCGCCAAACGCAATTCTTGTGCATAAGATGTTATAGCCCACGTTCTACAAGGTGGCAGTCCCGGCTTCCGAATTCAGCCTGAGATGTCTCGGAACTGGCTGGATTCTCGGATTCGCCGCCGCTGGAAAGGCGTCAGTACGAATCCTGGTCACGGGCCGTGCTTGCAAAAGGCATCTCCAGGGGTGTTGGTCAAGGGACATAGCATCAGGCCGGATGTGAGTCCACTGAAACCATGCATCGGAAAACCGTGCGTATAGTGGAGTGGTCGCGACCCCGACGAATCTATCAGGTGAATTTGAATGATCAATATCTATCCTAAAAGACAACCAATGCTAATACTGATACAGATCAACTCCAACGTGGAATGACCAGATTCTGCTCCTGGTAGTAGAGTGATGAATCGATAGTACACAAAAGGGAAACGAGTGAGTTTTGCGTAGATGTGATATGATACGACTGAAGCAAACGATAGCATAGGGGATTCAATTGAACAAATCCGAATAGGTGGATGAGGGAGTGAGAGAAATTCGAGTGATGTTTAGACAATTAGAGGTAATATCAATATCCAAGGCTTTACCACCCAACGGTGTAATACGGTCTCTGTCCCTCCTGTGTGAGATTAATGTTGGGGTTAGTGGGCGGTACAAATGGAATCAGGTGATCTGCGTACCGTGAAGTCATCGTGAAGCGCGCTGAATGTTGCGGAGTTTTGCTGTCGCTGTTGCCGTTGCTGTAAGGGTCAATCTCGAGGTTTAAAGGCTGCTGACGATTTACAGACCTCTTGTCCCTCCCCGGACTCCACGTCACGGCTTGAGGTATCTGTCTTAATCGTGGCAGTCTGTAACGGGATGCTGTGTGTTTGACATTGTCGGTCCACAACTATCTCGAATCCCGGGGATCCTTTCGCTTCGCCGTCAGTACCTCGGCCCCGTATGATTTGGCGCGTGTTGAGTCTATATACTCGTGAGGACATGTCTTATGGGTAAGATAGAGACGTACGTCGCAACGAAAGATACTCCATATACTGAATCATGGGTCAATTCAATGCTCTAGATTAAACAAGAATCCCCTTACGTTTGCTCTGAACGAAGTAGCAACCCACGAAGATGAAATTTCTCGGCATAAAGTTGTACTATCAGGGGATGAGATTAAGCGACCTCACAAAGCTGCAGACAACACATACGATGATCAGAGTGGCGAAGCTCATTGCACTGGACAGCGGTGTTAATCAGCGGGAAATCGACTGTGTTAAGTCAAACAATACCTTGTCAGTACACCAGTGTTGACCGCATACAGCGTTAAACTTCTAATGAGCGAGTCGCTCCTTCGGAAAGGCTATCAGAACCAATAAAAGGGCGCTAATGGATACGTACTGTGTGTAGCTCGACCGCATGCTTTGCAAGTAATAACAGAGGGCAGCGGCTACGCCTATGTCGTTCAACACGCCAATACCGAGTGCGACGATTCCCACGACCTGAAGTAAGATACTAAGTCAGAAATGACAGGGCTCACACACGAAAACCCGACTGACTCGTAGATGCACAAGATCAGGAAGTGCAGGAAGTGCATAACTGATCCGGAGTTTACTCAGTTCAAATGTCACAGGGGAAAACATGAGAAACACACCTTTTCACGGTGAAAACTATAAATAGGTTAGCGTTCAAAAGTAATCGTGCAAGTTTTCATTTAAAGCTCACCGATGGCGAGACCTTTCAGGAACAATGGCAAGAATTTTCCAGATCAGTAACAGGTTTGCAACCATGACAACAGTTCCTTACTCAGTTGCCCGAAAACCATAAGCAACTTATCAAGGGGATCAGACACATGCATGGTACACGTGAGGGAGGACTCACCAGAGGTGCCGTCACCCACACATTCCCATAGCTGACTGCAAAAAGCAAGTTGATACGACTTTCATCACGTAGCAGTGGGATCCTTACATCTCCACACTCGCAATGTGAACAACCTTGGGTCCCGACGATCGGAGGTAAACATAGAGAACGAATATCAAAAACTATGATACGCACAACTTCACAATGGCCCCAACCACTGCCTAAACGGCGAAGTATATCCTCAGATAACTACAATCAATTACGAAAGCGACATGCTTACCCCTCCGAGAAGCTGGAACTGAAAGATGCCACGTCATTGATTTGAGAGATTCACAGAGAAAGCGTACGTACGACAAGAGACCTACAACTTTGTCAAACAACGGAGATCGAGGGAAAATGTCAGACATACCACACTGGTTTGTCCAAGAGGGCAATCATGTTCATGTAATTTCTAGATTGAAATTAGATTATCGGTCACAGACGGCCAGAGACACTCACGTTATCGCATAGTAGTACACGGAATGACCATTGAAAGCCTGGTGTGTAGTCTCCAATATTCTGAAGAAGAATTAATGGCGAATTCAGCGAGCTTTGAAGGATCACGAACAGCAGTAACGCGACCTAGTGGATTATACGTGAAACTCGTGCAAGGATACACACTTGAACAAGAACTCACGATTACTTTGTATCCAGCTTTATCCGAAGGATATCGATGATAGTAATGGTACACCTGGACAAGGAACACGCCGTATACCCTGTTAAATCATCAGCGCGACCATCTTGTAAAAATGAGCAGTACTTGCATGGTAGACACACTGAAGCCAATGAACAGGGCCCCGAGCGTGTTGTCGAAACTCGGGAGGAGACCCATTGCTTGCACTAGGAGACCGAGAGACGGACCAAAGGAGGGATGGAATATGGTAGACCACGCGGTTATTTAATGATCGGTTTAGAACATGATCATATAAGCCGAGGGGAGCTTGGCCGGCACCAACTTTGACCCGAATGGGTGACGAGTAATTATATGATCCACTGCATCCCGAGTACTGTGCACTGATCACCCCCCGATTCCGGCCGTTACTTTGACAAGCGAGGATGAGGGCGTAGGAGGGATTGGAGAACTGTCATATATTAAACCATTTCTAGAGCAAGGAAATCACGTCACTTCCGCTCATGTTACCTTCTCCAAGGCCAAACTGACAAAACTGTCAGAGAAGAACCTCGCTAAGGGAACCACAATTGATTATGAAGGCGTGAGCGACGGCACTTTTAGGAGTCCTTCGGATGCTCGGATTACAGAATGTTGACCTAACAGGCGCAGCCCTGCACAGCGCAAGTTCTTCCGTTCATCTGAAACATGCGCCCGAACAGCCGGATCTCGACCGGGTGGGGATATCCACGCCGTTGACGCAGAACTTGATCGTTACCAACAAGCCGAACGGATATTGTCTAGAAGAAAAAAAAGAGCACCCGGGAAATGCCGATAAAGCGGGGCCGTGCAAGGCACTTACTTGCATGTTGGGAGTTTATCTGAAGGACACTGCAGGTCAACGCCACCAACAAGGGGTGCACATAGATAGCAACAATAAAGAGTAATATAACTTGCTGTGGCAGATGGCACATCGTTACAGCTCAGCAAGTGGTGCATCATTTCGTGTAACAAGCCGCCACAAAAATGGAAAGGTCCGTCTGTCAATGGACCATTTCCCACTGGCAGAAAGCTTGCTGCCACGAGGTAAGATAAATACACGTCCTGAGTCTTGTGAGCAGCAAACCTTATGTGCCATCTGCCACCGTAATACAAGGGCATAGGGTACAGGGCAGATCAGCTCCTTGAAGCTACTTGCATCATGAAACTATATCTACCTTGACCCTCCCAATGAGTCCCCTACTCGCTCTCTCTCAGCCTTTTATACTCGCATGTCCCGTCGAATGCTCAGCACTTTTCATACCCGGTCCGCTCGGGAAATCCTTGCCAAAGTCAAGTTGGACACCAAGCCGCGTCAGGCACAGCGCTACGGATTCTGTCGTCCGAGGATTGCAACTCGTCGCAGTTCGGGCAAGATTGGAGATAGCCCTCTGACCGTTCGAGGTCTGAAGTCGCAGCCCGCGTAATACGTGCCCAGGTGTTAGAGTAAATGTCACTTGTTTCATCCTCTTTCCCCGATTGGGTTTAGTTCCTGGCACAATGGTTGTGGCGTCCCGTTTTGCGATTTCAATCGCCGACCGTAGCAGTGTGGAGATAAAGGGTTTTAGGGTGCCTGCCAGTAGGGCTGCTGGAACGAGACATTGCTCAGTTTGTTCCCTATTAGAAAGGAATCCGAGATTGTGGTCAAAGGGCGTAAGGTCAGGGAATGCAGGAAGGCGCAGCTTGGAGGCGACCCTGTGTACAGCGAGAATAAGTTCGGGAGGATTGAGTGTCACCAGATCACGCGGGACATTTTGGTAAGGGGGTATAAAGATCTTCGGTCCTTGATTCGGCACGGAACTTCGCGATGATGGAGCACCCCGTACTGCTTGCTCGAGACCGTCTGGCCACGTGAGGACCTTGGTCAAGTTCATGAGCGGAAGACTCGATCCGTATCGTTGCTCCGCTGTCGGAACAACGGCGCATGTCCAATCGACCGCACCTCCGTCCTTTAGTTCGTACCCAGGATGCAAGCGCTTTTTGATACCACAAGTTGCACAGAAGTCCTCACCCAGAATCAGACACCCATCCTTCTCTCTCCCTTTTTTCTTCGGCTCAGGAAGCGTTCCTGATGTAGGATGTGATGGGCGAGGGAAGTGTGACGTGTCTTCGAGAAACTTATAAACATCGCCGACGGTCAGCGCTGTTTGCCGTGATGATGGGACTGAAGCCATATGGTCATCGTAAAGCACATGCAGTGCGCGAGCTCGAGCCCACTTCAGCAAGGCTTCAACATGGGTGATTCATGATGGCAGTTATGGTTACGTACCTCGATAGCTTTCCGTCTCCCAGGCACAAGAGCAAGCAAGTGCGCGGGACTAGTGACCAATTTATACGGGACTCGGGTAGGCATTTTCGGCTTGATATCTAGCTATCTTGATTACAATAACGACGCATGAAGCAGAAAGAAACACGCCTTTCGCGGTCATCGGCACCCTCGGAAGGAGACTTCGTAGGACTTGTTCATAATCTACGACAATTTTAGTACCTTCGATACATTTCTGCAAGTGACAAATATGATGGTACTCACAATCTTCTTTGTTCGTCGTGTCTTCATGCTCCGGGTCAGTCTGGGGTATGTTGTACTGGGAAGAGTCAAATAGGAGCTGTCGATCAAGGGACGGTAGCGAAGGAGGGCTCCCTCTCGGAACGGGAAGAAGTGGCGTATTGCGATCGAGCTCCACGTCAAGTAGTTGTTCTGAGCCAAAAACAGAAGTGTAAGACCTAGATTGGTCGAGCTAGATAAAGTCAGAAGATACAGTTCCAAGATAAGATCAGGTACAAATATGGGGATCTGTTTACATACTTCGATCCAGTGTTCGACTTCCATTTTTCCGCCGCCAACCCATTTAAAGATGACCTTGGCCATAAATGGTTCAGTTGCAGTACCGATAACAGCAAAAGGTTGCTGGTGGGCGGTGAGAAACACGGGTGATACCGCTCTTGGTGGCACGACTGTGATGCAGGTCAGGAACGATGACAAGGGGAGCGACTACGCAGTGGGCTCAGCGCTCAGTATTCAGGCCTCAGGCACCAGCGAGGAACAAGGAACGCACATAAGACGGCGCAGTGACCCCTAGCATCCAACGATACTGATCGGTAACGCCTAACTGGGTACGTAGGTCTGTTGTGCATGAGTACCACGAACAACGGGCACGAAAGCGGCTTCACCTTCTTTCAAAAATAAACTGCGGTCCTCCAGACGAACGCGCGCCATAATGTGGAAACGCGATGCAGTCGTGCCAGCTGGGATGATCGCAATCGTGCTGTCGTCTGCATCACTTGTCTCCACTCCCGAGTCGGCGCCGACTACGAGATCGAGGTCCGGTCGTGCGTTATTTCTGTGCGGATATCGCATATAGAAACTTCTCTTGTGATATGTTGGTTCCTTGGAGACAAGTTCGTCTGACCGCGAATGTGTACCGTCGAGAGTGGTGATATCGATATCGACGTGATGATCTTCATCATAGACGTGGATACAACGACGTTTGGGGGCACGGCCAAGGAATTGCGCAAGGGCAGCAGAGTCTGCGTGGAGACCAAGGGTTCGCGATAATAGAGTACTGGGCACTTTCGCCGAGTTTTCAAAGGAAGCTTCCGACGTGGCATGCGCCGATGGAGGGGTGGGTAGGACACTGTCAACACCTACCGCTCGTTCGAATAGCCGACGTAGCCCAACAACGCTGCCACCCCAAGGCACCTCTGCGCCATCCCTCTCGTAGGTCTCCCAATGCTCAGTATCCGCTGAGATAGGGACAGCGCATGCCGCAATGCATGCGTCATGACTTGCCCATTCAACGCCATGTGCCAAGCGTGCATGATTGAGGAGCCCTTGCAGAGTAGTGAACTGTATTCGGTTACAGGTCGGGCAGGCAAGAAGGGCAAGTTGGTTATCCGATGTGCTGGAAGGCAACTTGATATACAGATGTTTCTTTTGCTGAGACGGTTTAGGTGTCTTGGAAGAACGCGTTTTTGGCACGCGCTGTAACGTTGGTTGATTGGGCACTATGGGGGAGAACGAGGGTGATGGACTTCGCTCTTCAGGCAATCCGGTGTCGAACATAAATAACGATGGTGCCTCTACGGCGTCAATAGCATCGAGGGCAGCATCTTGAAAGTCGTCCTCGTCTAAAGATTGGTCTCGGTGCTCTTCGACATTCGATAGTACGTCCAACATTTGGAGCGCCCATTGGATACGGCCTTCAATGGTAATCGCAAGCCGTTCGCGAATGGCAACCTCGAGACTGACTTCATCATCGATATGGCGAGAAATGTCGAGCATTTGAGACTCTATGGGCAAGCATGTTCAACCCCGAAATCGACAACGATGAGAGCGACGTACCATGATCGTCACTCACTGAATCAGTATCTAGCTCCTCGTCTGAAGTTATAAAATCTATCTTCCTCTTGAGTTCTCCATGCTGTGGAACATCTGCATGGTGCGGTATTGGCGAATGATACATGCGTGCCCATCTATGACGTTGAGTGTTGGAAGCGACCGACTCTCCTCAGTAGTAATGAAACACCTGCAAACAACTTGACTCGTCTGCCAGTGTCAGTGTGTCGCCTTGCACATCCGACGGCTCTACTATAAACTCAAAGCTCATTTGACACCTGGGTGCACAGCTCACAACTTGGCTTGACTCCTTCGAGCTGGAGGAATACGCAGTGACTTGCCGGTGCTGAGACAGCCTCACCGCCGTTGCAAGTCTGAAACGGGATCACAAGATTCACAACCTTCAGCAAAGTTGCAAGTCCATCAAATGAACGAGAAGGCGTAATTCAATGGATGATCTTGAAATGAAATTTCGTCTAGGGTACCAATCCTCAAATGCCATTCCTGGTACCATGGGAGTAACTCAGAGACATCTATGCAATTAACTATGGCGAGCGAAAAACGCGGGTGATGATAAACTTGTCAACTGTCCAGGAACCTGCAAGGATTCGTCTCGCTACCAAGTGGGTTACCCAGAATCTGCCTTGTAGACACGACCCCAAGCAAGCGCTTGGAATCTTCCAAGGTTGAGCTGGTAAGTGATCGAAACCTAAAGTCGACACTCACTGATCATACAGGGATAGGGCACCAGCTGCAGCAATTCCGCGCAAAACGTTCGCGCCAGCGCCGTCTTTTGCGAAAGATTAGGCTCAATACAGTACCAAAAAACGATTATCACATACTGAACAAAGCCTTTGCGCCCTCTTTCGCGACAATTTGTCTGGTCGCGTCGATGAAAGACTTGTAGCGGACCTGGCGAGGATGTTTGAGATGGAGTCCAGTCCGCTAACACCGGCAATACTTGCCTTTTCTCCTGACGTCATCATCATACGACGGCGAATCGTGTCCATAGGATAAGACGCAAAAGCAGCACCCTACAAAACCATTTAACGGACAACCCGGTGACATCTGCAGAACTTTACTCACTGTAGTGCAAGCCCAACCTACGGCGAAAGAGGCTAGGAAATTGCCCTGCAGATTCCCAACAAGGAATGTATCCCTAATGGTATCATAGCCTCCAAAGCTAGAGAGAAAAGGCACGTCGGTTCTCAGCGTAAAATAGGTGAAGCTTATGCTTACTACAGCCCTCGGTAGACGATGATACCGAGGATATTAGGAACAAAACCTCTGTATAGGCCAAAAATTCCGTCCGTGCGGATTGTCTGTCTATATACGTCTATGATCCCGGTAAACTGACGTAGTCCTCCCTTGGCGGCACTCTTCCCGTCAGCAGACAGTCGTGTTCGGGCGCTGATCGCAAGGGTTAGATAAGAACAGATAAACAGGGCAGCAATGCATACTAGTCAAGGGAATATACAAAGACAGCAGACGACGCCCCTGCGGCGGCACCGCTAGCAACATTCCCTAAGACCATCGAGTCAGTTCCAATCACCGAATAAACATTCTTCGCACTCACCAAAGACCCAAAGACCATACCCGTCCGACTTTTTGTAAGCGAGCCTCCGCTTGAATTCGTCCTTGAAGGCAAAGTTCAAAGCCTGCGTGGGAAAGTACCTCAAGATATTGGCACCATTCCCCCTCCAAACTAGCACGCTGAGTACATCGGGTTACTGGTCGAAAGATGTAGTAGCGCACAGCTCAAGAGCCCCTCTTCCACATAGGTTCTTCTAAAGCAGTCCACCACACCACGATACGGGGAACTCAGGCGACCTGCCGCGATCATAGCTCCCTGATTCTGTATCATCAACTTGACACGCTCGATGGGTGCGGCAACCGTCTTCGAGATGGCCGCAGCAGTACCCCCCATCATGAAATCGACTTCATAACTTTTCTTTCAGATAAACATCGAGGGGCAAAGGTAAACGTGACTCGCCTAGGAAATCTGGGGTTCTACCCTGTGGGTTATCAACCATATTGTGTTGTTTTTAGAGAATATTGTTGAGTTGGGCTTTGAAAAGACGACGGTATTTGGGAAGACCCGACCACTCGCATTTTATACGAAGATGCTAACAGACTCATAGGAACAACTCGGAATCGAGGATTGCTTTGTGATCTGTGGAGACCGACGTCGTTAGTGAGGTGCAATGTAACTGCGGGCAACGCCCTGAAGGCAGTGACTATTTCTCCGAGCTCACCCGATAACGGTCAATACTTGGGAAACCAGCCTACTGTACTAAATATGTTGTCGACACCACCGGCCCCATGGTGTCCTAGCTAGTGCTCACCCGAATCATTTGTAGGTGTTCGAGCTGCCCCTTTATTGGCATCAACCATCCATCTGATGATGACATTACTTGCTGTCTTTTCTAGGCAACTTGGCTACACATATGCTTCTACATCAAGGACCCCGCACAATCATGCGAATATCTCTTCGGCGCCATGGACATGATCCCTTGCATCAATTGCGAGGCTGATTTGGCTCTCGGATGGATCTCGGATCAACGTTCGATGTTTGCTGATATCCCAAGACTGTTGAGTTACCCCCGTGATAGATTCACTGGCGACTTTGTATCATCATCTCATGCTATTCATTATTCGCGACGCCCAAATGCCATCATCTATTATTCCATAAGTGCTACGTTAAAATTATCAAGTACGAGTTGGGCAGAGGGCTAAGGGGAAGAACGAAGCAATATTCGAAATGACTACAGAATATCAGACATAACCGCAGTGCAAGTACCAGCTATTATAAGTGTCTTCAGGAGGCATTGTCTGCCATTTCCGTCACCACCATTCGGATATAATCGCCGTCCGTACACAAGTGACGTTTAAATTTCATCGTTGACAACACTAGTTCAACCGGGTTCAGATCAGGTGAGCATGGCGGGAGACATTCGCATCGCATTCCTCTATACGAGGAAAAGTATAATATAACGCATCGTACTTAACTCTCATGGATCGTGCACATGTCCAGGATGACGATATGGGTAGACAAAGTAAGTCCCATCACAATTTGGTCCATTGAAAGGACCCGGGAAAGGCGGACAACACCCACTGTATTTCTGGGGTGGCTTTCTGTGCTTGAGGTATGGCTGGAAGCTCGTCGAATGTCTGCTTTTTCAACTCCACAGAATTCCGAGGTGGGAACTACTGATGTTCCGAAACTTCATTCTACTAGCACACCTGGGGGTACAGCATTGAAATGGGTAGAAATTTGATTCCACTAGGTATAATCAGTACAAAACTAATGAAAGAAAATGAAAGAAACTCGTTACGCGCCCGAGAGCTAGCTTGGAGATTGAAATGCAACGAAAAAAAAGGATACAACAAGATACTTACGCACTGCATCTTCAGCATATAGCCCTAAACTTGACCCTGAACCACACGTTCCCCAGTGATATCTATCGTCCGTGTCGTATCGATCACTTTAGTAGGGTCGATCCCGCTGCTGGAGCTCAAGCTTCCTAGAGAGCTACTGAATCCACTGGATTCTTGAGGTGTTGCACGAAATTCCGTGAGGGGTGTTGGAAGTGAAAGTCCTTGCTCTCGTCGTGTTGTCTCCCTGAGATTGAAAAAAATGCGCGAGGCAAGAATGCTGTGCATGACCATCTGAGGGCTACGAGATACTGCACTTCAGCAAGACAAGGTTCGATGTTTCCTGAGAAGAAAAACCCACGAATTGAGTATATCAGAGAATTGGATCTATGTTTCATGAATTAAGAGGGATTCAATAAACTGGGCACAGCGAGCTTACAGGCGTGGCCAATGTAACAACAGCATTTATTACGGAGAAAACTTTCAAATAATTAGAACCAAAGAAGAGGAGGCACGTGCAGTAGAAATAACACTCACCTAATATAGCTGCCACGTACATAACCCCGTCACGATATAGCGTCGTGATCAAACGGCCAGGAGGATTTTGGCGTTTCATTCTCCGGAATGCAATACAGTTCAAGGCTAGCATACCTGAATGGGTGGAGCAGCTCGGAATACCTGCATGGGATGGGGTACAGCGAAGACTTACCCAGCTCATAAAGTATCAGACAGATGTACTGAATCGCTGTGGCTACTGAACCTTCTATGCCAAGGCAATTGAGAGACTGGTAAACCGCTGTGCGAGGTAGATTGAACCAAGATCATTCATTGGTTGTGCCAACATGAGACATACAGTTGGAAGGCTTCGAAGATATGGTCTCTGAGACAACAATGGCGGTCACCATACACGCCTTGATTAAAGAACTGTTAGACAGGGTAGGCGAGACACATATACAGAAGCACATACTACTCCAGATGTACACATTCCGATAAGGATTCTCCTGTCGCGTTTCCAGAACGCGTAGGTTCGTACAATAAGCATCGCTGATGTTCATGAGTTGGATTATTTATTTTCCGTTATTCCAGGTCATCATCTCACCTTCTGCAAGGACAATGCATAGGTAGTACACCACTGAAAAACAACGTTAGAAGGTTATTGTCTTGATAAAAAAAAACCGGCTGACCATTTGTTGCCATTCCGAAGGTACCACACTAGAATCCCAGATAAACCGAATGATCGAGCACTAGGAATAACAACCTTACATAGCTCGTTTGCGAGGGTGGTCGGACCCGCGACGCTAAAAGAGTGGTCTTCGAATCCGCCAATCAAATCGAAGGAAAGAGGGTTTCAACATACTGGGAATCGCCATGGCGATCGCGACGAACGGCAGATAACGCGAACTTGCAAAGTGAATCCTTGCTGCCGTCCACTTCGTGCCATACAGCCATTCGACCTTTGGGAACTCAGAAGTCTGCCGCAGGACTCAACTGGGAGAAGATGTTTTACTTGCCTCTTTTCCGAACGTGAGGCAGTAGTCGAAAGTCTGGAATACAATCGGTCAGTGAAGACTTGGAGACGTGGCTATATTGATTCTTGTCTTACAAGTAACGCTGAAGCGGCGACTAGGACATCAACCCATAATCGTCTTAGTTGGTGCTTGGACGGATTCTGAAAGCCTCTCACCAATACCGCACTACAGGGACCAGGAAAAGGGATCAGTTTGATTGGCAGAGATGCCGGTGGTGCAATCAGACAGACTCACCTCTGATGTCTGAAGATAGGATTCCACTGCAGTAACAGACATTCCCTTCACACCTCGCGCCCTGCATGAAAGCAGGATGAAACGAAGAGCTGCGCATGGGCGCTAGGAAGCATCTCGCGAAGGCAAACTGTATTGCGGCACTAGTATTGTACATAATTAGTCAGTCGTACCTCCATGACGGAATCAATTACGACTCTTTATGGTCAATGGGCCCGGGTTCCTGGGCGGTGATCTCGCTCATCGGCGGTGAGCGTGTCATGGTGCACTGTACACCATCCAATCACGATCGAATCAGTAAAACTCGTTATGATCGCTCAGACGTGTCTTCTCATGGTAACCACTGTACGACGGGCATAAAGCACTAACGCAAAACCCGTTCTTGTGCCATCCACACAACGAGCATAGATCTACTTACCGAGAATCTGCAGGTTATTCGACTCGAAGCCAAACGTCTGGTCCATGTGTTGCAACAGTCGACCGGGCGTCGCGAGGAGGATATTCATTCGAGTCAGATGCTCCCGTTCGTCTTTGAGGTTCTTCCCTCCAATCACAAGCCCAGCAGACAACACCCTATGGAACGCAGCACATCGAATATTTAGACGGCCTTACATCGCTTGATCACGCTTACATTCAGTGCTCAGTGACGGAGAACGCACCAATTCTCGCGTGGGTGAGATGGTCAACACACCGAGTCCATCTCGAGGTCCTCATTTTCGACGATAGGGTATCTCGAGCGTAGGTACAAGGAATGCGAGGGTCTTGTCGCTTCCTGTCCGCGCCGCACCTAGGACGTCTTTTCCCTTGAGCGATACCGGTATGCTCGACACCTGAATATTGAATGTTGGTCATGTCGACGAAGAAGCATTTTTTGAGACCTAGGGGCAGAGAGTCGTCCTGGACAGAGAGTCTGACATAATCGAGTCTGACATATCATATCGCGCTCGGCCCTCCTGAAAAAATCTCAGCTTTATCCATGTCTATGAGCCGAGTGCGACACGAACTCCGGAGCGAGCGTGTGCAGCGTCTAGCTACTCTCTGTCGTGTATTTTGTTGAGCCGGGTTGCATGAAGGGCTCTGCCTGTCTCTTTGCCTTGCGTTTTCTTGGCGCAGTGGAGGGCCCTGCCTGTGAGGTCATGTCGCAGTACAAGTAGGAAACAGAATGCTCCACTGTCCGTTGCTTTGAGTCATTAGGCAGTTCGGAAGACGTCGCGATACAAGACTTATCGCAGTACTTAATTGAAGCTCAGGCTGACTTGATAATGTTTACCGTGACCAATGTTTTCTTGCCAGCAGCCCTGGGCTGCAATTCAATGTCTGCATAGCTACTCCGAGGGATTTTGTCTGGCCTGCTAGCTTGTAGCCCCTCCTACACGAACAGAGGCGCGGGTATTTGGCCATTAGTAATAATCAACACAAACACTCTTGGTGCCATCGGAGTTTGAAACATCACAACTTGACCAACACCGTCATGAGTTCCGATCCTGAGGCCCCTATTCCCCTCGAGCTAGTTGAAGATGACTTCACAGAACACGAGCACCGAAGATTGGATCTGGATATTTCTGAAGTATTCGATCCAACCAACCTCATCTACGCACTAGGTCGCATCAGGCAGCAACTCGGGGATCGCGCCATTGACATCACACGGGAGGGATGCTCAAAGCTGCTACAAGAGCACCCAGCCATCCGGAATCTGTTATTGGATGGCTCTTACAAGTTAGTGAGGTGATGGAGTAAGGACGCATCATCGTCTACTCCAATCACATGCTAATTCCTCTGTCACAGAGCCTCTTAGAAACTGTGAGTGTTCAACACTTATTTTCTAGGAATAGTCATGACAATGGAGTCAGTGTCTCCACCGGCTCCTATCCCACCTCGAATCACTAGCGGTGAGTTGCAACCATTCTTGGTCTTCTTGATTCCTCACCCTGTCTCTGATGTCATACTTTCCGATCCTGTTAGAGGGTAAGTCACTCCATGACTTCATGCCCTCCGACCGCGTTGACCCAGATTCTGATATTAAGCTGCACGACTGACTTGGGACCAGACATACCGCGGGAACTACCCCACGATCCTGTTTGACAAAATACACAATCTACCGCGTTCTAGCGAGTATCCAAATTGCCTTCCGGTCATCCAAAGCTCTGGCTACGGAAAGTCCAGAATGATGCAGAGGTGGCCAAGCTTGTTTTTACAATCCCGTTCAATATCCGGAACCCGAAAGAGCGCGAAGGTGAGCCTGGCATGTGTATAATTATCATGCACAGTGAAGCTGACCGCTGTCATAAATATCAGTGGGGGCTTATCCGCCGGCCGATTCTGATGTATGGGAGTATCTCTGCAAAACGGACATCGAGTCAGTGAGAGGTGCAGAGGATCTCGTCGCTTCATTTTTCAGCAACCTGTTCCACGAGGTCGCTTCGGAGGTCCGGTCTCTAATCACGGCACGGCTGCCACCCGATGAATTTGCGCAATGCTGGCGCGATCATCTACTAACAAAGATGTCTAGATTAACAAGCGATATGTGGCCCACTCGTCGATCGCGGCTGTACGAGAAGGTTCTAGAGGCATCTAAGAAGGTGGGTCTGGTGGGCATTCCTTCTCTGGTTCATTATATACATGTTCACCTCTTTAGAACACTCACCATGACCAGGTGCTCAAAGACCAGCTGAGGGTCCATCTCACAGATCTTCTTGAGGCCTTGGACAAGTTTTGTGCTTATCCACCGCCGGACGAACGTAACAAATCATGCGTCAAAATGATGTTGTACTTTGACGAAACACACGAATTAGCCAAAGACATTCACCTTGGAGGTAGAAGGAAGCTTTACGACGCCGTGTGGTCGATTTTGGCAGAGTTCCAGAGGGACTGCGTTTTTACCGTGTTCCTCTCCACTCACTCCAGTATACCCATTCTGGCTCCGTCTAGGGAGACAGTACGATCGAGTCGGCAGAGCAACACACCTGCACTTTGGGGACCCACAACTGAAGCACCATTTGACCGCCACCTGGATTTCCCCCTTCGGCTCGGACAACGCGGTTTGGAGGACGTTGCGAAGCTTGATTTCTTGGCGGTATTTGGGCGGCCCCTGTATGTGATTCAGATGCCCATTAGGCTTGCCCTTTGCTGACTCGGCGCTGCAGGTTTTGGACCATGCTTGATGACAACAAGAGAAAAAACAAGGAAGAGCTTCTCAAGAGCATGATGAAGCTGGCACGCACGAAACTTCTTTACAGCGATGATATAGACTCCCGACCGGGAATACACACTCATACAGCAAGAATGGCCATTCTTGACGTCCTGATCTCCATCGACTACGAGCCGAGACGGTAGTCGACGCATCAGTTTGAAATGGAGCTGATTGCAAGTCATATGAGGACCGCGTTCTCCGCTCCGAATCATCGTTTGTATGTGCGCTCTGGATATCCGTCCGAGCCTCCTTGCGGAGGCGGCGAACCGTCAGTTGCACCACTACATGAAGGTTGACCCGACTTTCAGCTTCATCGATGACCTGAGGCGGAAACTTGACGAAGGCCTGATCGACCTCGGTCAGAAGGGCGAAGTGGTCATGCGCTTCCTCCTCAGGATGGCATACGTGGACGCCATCATTCGCGAGCAGAAAAACACGGTTACCCCCAATTTCAGCATGGGTTGCGGCTTCGTTACGTTTTTGACAGCCCTTTTTGCCAGCACTCATCATGCTTCGGTGCTGGAACGTAGACCGGATAACGCCGTCGAAGCCTCCCCTCTCCACGATGCATTCAAAAACGCAGTCGTTCGGTTCACGCACTTTGCCAAAGCGGCTGATCGCGATTGCGATGTTATGTCGACCAGAGACATGGCCATGGGCTTTTTGAGGGGTGCGGCGATCATTATCATAACAATCAAGAAGGTATCGATATCGCCATCCCCATATTACTGAACAAGGACGAGAAGATCAAAGAGGCGTCCATGTCCGCGTTTCTCATACAAGTGAAGCGACGCCACCAACGGGGCACCGTCAATGCCTACCTCATTGACGCGGAAAAGCTTGGTTTCTTTTCTGCTGACTCTGCGCAAAATGCAACCCCCTATGTCACGCTTGTCGCTGAACTGGCCGCCAAACCTCCTCCCGAATGGCAGGGCAACGCGGACTCCGGCAAGAGTCCCGTACGCTCTTCAGCTCGCCGACTATCACCTCATCTGGAGAGATATAGTATTCGAGCCTACGAATGCACTCACAAAACATGGAACGTCATTCGCGCCAACGAGTTTGACCACTACAGACAAATCATGTCTCTGGATGACCTTTTTGGAGACCATCCGAGCCAGGACGAAGCGTCATATTGACCAGCGATGTGACAGGCTGTCGTTAATTGTATAGATATGGTGTCTTGGTCGAGTCTGTACGAGTTGGTCGTGTGTATTCTCTTGATCGTATCCAGTGTCTGTATTATATGGTTGTGACGAAAGCAGCGTATCATGCTTAGGTCCTTCGAAGTTCGTGTTCTCCCTAATTTTTTTAGTGCAGAACAGTCGTCAATCGCTTACGCTAGCGTGTACCCGGAGCCTGCAGGGGATCATCAAAGTTCCGCCTGAGGGCACAGCCTGGCTCCACTCCAGATTTCGCCTCCCACAGCTGGTCACTTCAGCCGCGGCGCCTTGCATGACTGTCAAGTATTTCGATGATGCTATTCTGTGACCGTGGTCGCGCCGTTGACATTCATCTTCGAAACTCTAGACCATTTGGTTTGGTTTCCATTAATTTGCGCCTCTGTCATCGCAGTGAGCTTGGCATGACGAGTACATCCATAGGCTAATCCGTCAACGCGTATTGGTCGACAAAGTTAGGTGGATTGTTTAAATGTCCATTCGCAGAGCGGGTATGCGTCCATAATCCGATACATCAAAAATCTCACCAAGAGTCCACGAACATCTATTATCTTCCCCGGAGGCCTACATAACGGCACAACCACCGCCTCCACTCACTGATTCTCGACGAGCCTAGTTTGTCTCAGCATCGGTATACGGCGTCGTAGCAATTCCAACTTTGCTATTGGTAGTGTCAAAGACAGAGTAGAAGCGCTGCAACCACCCGAAGCCGTCTGTTGCACACATCTCACGTGAGCAGAGACCACGCGCGACACCGTGCAAACTAGCTTACTGATAAAGTCGAGACCTGATCCGCTCTGGGATCCGAGATTAGATGTGATCAGGTAAATCTGTCCTTCCTGGCCGCCTAGTACGGAGTTGAGCGCGCGAGGCCAAATTTGGGCGTTGGGCGTGAGCTCGTACGTGACCTGTCAGAACGATCTCAGTTCATTGTCCCGGAGTGTAGCGGTAGGAAAGCGTACGCCGCCGATGTGGAAGTTCATGCTTTGTAACTGGTTATACTGCTGCTCCGAGATGGTGAGCAGGCCAGTAGTTCTGTTTCCCGTATAACTAAGCGATGACGGCTCTGCGAGATTGCAAGGATATCTTACTGATCCACTGTCGCTCCTGTCGCCTCCTGGTAGGATTCGAAGGCATCCGAAGCAAGGAGTAAAAGCGTGGTGCCCGTGTCAACAATACCTGCAGTGGTGTTGAGGAGAGTGGTGCCATTTCCGTAAGTCACCGATTGATCGATTCCCCAGTACTATGACAGCGCGCACATGAGAAAGTCGGTCGTTGTATCCCAACGAATTTTACTCACATTTGACGCGGGAGAGGTGGACGTGATTGGTACGTAGTTGAGTTCACCAGTGTATCTCACGTTCGTGATAGCTTAATTAGAGAGAAAAGACTGAGGTGTCAGATAGCTCACTTGCTGCTGTCGGGTCCTCCAAAGGTGAGCTCGCCGTTTGCGACATTGGTAACTGACGAGGGTTCGTAGAAAATACCCAACGAGCTCATTGGGATCAACCCTTGGCTGTAGAGGTTATCCGTGACTGTCGGCACCTCTGTGGTGTTCGAAACAGTGCCTTGCGTCAGATCGACTGGGCCGACCCTGTGGTCAGTTTGTTAATGCACGAATACCTAGTTTCTTGGGCAGAGTACCCACCCGATAATACCATCCACGTCGTTGAAGCCTTGTGCAGATGAGGCAACGCCGATCGATTGGTTTTGAATCACAAGGTTTTCGTTCAAGGTCACCGTATCGATGTCTGCACTATCATGAGCTCTGTCCAACCCATTCCAAGAAAAGAGAAAAAGTGCCAACATTCTTCTCCGGACATTGTTCCAGAGCCATAGCTGACGTTCTGCGGTTGAACGTATCAACCCAATGCTAACATGTCTTGACAGGCAAGAGTGAACATACGACAGTGTTACCAGTGTCTTGGCTGGTGCTCGTTGGGTTGTAAGCCGTACTCGCGCCAACCCAAGTGTTTGAACTCCCTTGAAGCGACGTTGAGAACATCCCACAGAGGTCATCTTGTCCAAAACACACCGGTATCAATGAGAAGGTTGTATTGGGTTGCGGGATTCCCGACACCAACGGGCATCGTATATGTAACACCTATCATCGACACTCAATATACTTTAGCGGGCAATACCCAGCGCGTACACTCGCCTGAATTTGTCACGTCAATGCTATCACCACCAGTAGTGCGAACCAGGCTCGGAAGCCTCTGCCTGGAGGGTTTGGCGGGTCCATGCGGTGACAAGCCAGCGAGGAATTTGGCTGCGCGCTTGCGGTCATGTTCAAGCAGCTCCCTCGCGCCGAGGGTTGCTCGCAAGCGGGTCGCAAAGGGGACAGATTTCAGAACGAATCTAGACATGACTGAGTGTCGAGGTAACGATCCAAGTAATGGAACGAAGCGAGGGAGGACGGTGAGGACTTGTTCCCTCGAGCAAAGAGCCCTTTATACGTCCAGAGGCACTGCATCTCAGGAGAGACCCGTATGGCCTTAAGAGACGTGTACCACGAAACGTGAACCGGGTTGACAGGACAGCCTGGAAACAGTCTGGAACTGGGCTCAGGCTCTCACGAACTACACCAGAATAATTGCAAAGCATTCCATGGGAACGGATAAACTAGACTCTTCTGTGGCGGAACAATGAACTCTGTTATCAATGGGAAATCACCACGAGGCGACGGGTTGTTCCGTTCGGGAGAGACTAACCAAGGCTAGGCTGGCAAACAGACAACCTTCTTTTAAGGGCACGCGCCAATTAAGGGAGTGACCAGTCATCGTGGTAAACAGTGGTTGAAGTTATCGCGCTGTCTGTCTGTCCAGGTGCGAGAAATAAGTGTCGTGTGACCACGACGATGCACTAACGTCTCTGTAACAGGCAATTTTTGCTGCGCAGGCTGCGGTGTGGTTTCGGAAACGATTGGGGTACTGCGGTACGATGAGCAGTCGTCGATGTGGGGAATAGCACTTATGGGTCTTATCTGCAGAATGGATGACTAACGGCGGATTTACTTCCAAATTGGTCAGAATGATCCCTCTTGGAGTCTCCCAGAGTCACAGTAATAGGTCGTGTGCGAGCTCTCACTGCACAGGACTCCGGTGACAGAAGGACCCGGAGATGGCATATTCGGGTCCTTATGCTCTATTGATGAGAACATAAATACCCATTGGTACATAATCTATAATCTGAAGATTTTGCTTTACGAACGCTAGCATGGGAGAATATGCTAGATCAGGTAACTCACTGGTGATAAGGATAAGCTACGAGTCCGCAAAGTGCGAGCCTTATCCGGATATATGATAGCGACGACCCCCAATTCAAAGCTTCGTAGCATCCTTTGTTCCCTGCCGTATATTCACCTCTACGGGGAGCATCAACGCCATTTGGTCGGCTACGGCGATGCAGTATTGATGATCCCTCCATCCTTTGGTGATGACTCCCTGACCAATTTGAGAAGGTGCTGTCCAAACTTCCACCCTCGCATTATGGCGTCCTTCTGGACTATTCATGAAACGTGATTCGCTGTACAAACAAACTGTGCGAGTAGAATGGTTGTGTGATGATGGTATTCTGGCTTTGAACTCTACTGTCATGGCGATGGTAGGGTACCAGCTATAAGGCGCATTTCAATATATTGTCTCCGAGCTGGAGGATGCTAACCTTCTCTTCCCTCTAGCACTACCCGGTTCACTTTCCGGGAGCAAATTGGGTAGGTTGACGAACGAGTCACAAAAGAACGGCACGGATGACGTTGTGAGCTTATCGTCCTTTTGAGTCAGCTCCTGCCAAGCGCCCCACTCTACGCCCCCTCCTCCCACTAACTCAGCCGTGGTTCTCGTCGAGCTGCGCGGGTCATTACGGCTCAACAAGACAGTGTCGACTGCCATTTGAGCTTCCATGTTTTTCATCCATGGTGGTCCGGTCGCATCGTAAGATAGTGTGCTTGGGTGAGAATACAGTGGCACACGGCGTGCGTAAGGCGATGGTGGCGCCAACACCATCTGTTCTTGGCCAGGCTGCGACGGGGAGAGATCACCAAAAATCAGATGAGTAGTTATTCTCGTTGTTCCCTTGAGATTTGAGAGAAATCAATTGAGACAAAGGAAAGCCAGTGCAAAGGTACAGAGACGACGAACCTGCTGTTCGAGTTCTGCCTGGAGGTTGGTGAAAGTCTTGCCAGACTTGAGTAGCTTTACGTGGACTTGGCCGACTCCGACGTTGGTGGCGCGAGGGAAATGTGCGCTGACATAGATGGGGTCTACGTGAGAGGAACCGAACTGGTGCTGGATACAGGCTTCAACGATGACGCCAAGAGAGTAGCCTACAACAATACTCGGTCAACCTTTGGTGGTTTTATGAAATCTAAAATATCCACCTCCTTGGGGGACCCTGGGTAACAGTTGGGAGTCAGCCAATATTGACAGTCGAAATGGGCTCACGCTACGACGGCCCAGGTGGGATCAAGCTCGCAACGGTAAGAAAAGGTACCGTCTTCGCTTTTGGATTGAAACGACACTTGGAGTGCTTTTGCAAGGGGTGCCATACGTTATGAGCCTGTGACTATGATGGGAAAGCTTGAAGACACGTTCAATCAGTTGCTACAATATTGACATAATCAATCAAGACATACTTTGGAAGGCACAAAGGAAGAGTCCGGCTATCACCGACAACGTGTGATGGGCGTGTTGTCCTTGTGGTCGTGACTACGCGTTGTTTCCCACGGTCTGTACGCGTTATTTGCGTGTGTTTGTTCCTCGTTCGAATGATCGAAATCCGGAATTTGAGAGCGTGAATCGAGGAGGAGCGTGTCGCGTCGAGGTGTGGAGTCATCTCTTCTTCTTTGTACTTGTAGCATCATGGACTCTCCCTCTCAAGTATCCGACGTATTCTCTCTCTCTGACCATCATCTTGCAGAACGTCTTCACTTTGTCAAAGAAGTAGGTCTTCTCATCGCGTCTTCTGTTCTGCTCACACCGTTCGCTTCAGATTGGTTTTGGGAACTGGGGCAGTGTATGGCTCTGCAAGCCAAAGTCTTCCTCTGGCAAGGCCAAGGACATCGAGGTCGCGGTCAAGCTCGTTCACCGCTCCAAAACATCCACCACTGCTGCCAGAGTACGCTCATTGTACGTTTCATCCTCGTTCTCTGTCCGACTCCGCTGACCCACACAAATATGTCAGATGGAATGAAATGAAGATCGTTAGATCTTTCAAGAACGACCCACATCCATCCATCGTACCATTTCACTCGTTCATCATCACTCCATCCTATGCCCTCATCACAATGTCGGTGTCCCTCCTGGCCTTCCTTTCTTTATTCAACTCATTCCCGTCCTAGGGCATACCTCCCAACCCTCGTTCCCGTAGAGGTATCAGAAACACGCGCAAAGCAGTGGTTTAAATCACTCCTTTCTGGTGTCCATTTCCTACATGCTAGGGGTGTCGTACACAACGATATCAAGTACGCGTTAACGTCTTGTTTGTAACTCATTGTAATTCTCAATGCTCTCAACCTCAGGCCGGCCAATATTCTACTCTCTCGTGCCAACGTTCCTGTGCTTGTCGACTTCGGCTTTGCCGAAAAGTATGATCTTACTTCTCCCAAAGCTTTTCACAGCAACTTGACCTATGGCACACCCGAGGTATACCATCATTTATTCACCTCATCTAGTTCTTACAAGTATTCCTCTAGTACCTTTCCCCTGAGCGTGCCCGTGGAATCCCTCATGATACTAGGAAAGCCGACATTTGGTCTCTCGGAGTAACTTTCTTCGAAATTCTCATCGGACGCACTCCTTTCGAATATGAGGAAGGTGAGGTCTTTGAAAAGAAAGAGGACTTGGAAAGATACTGGAATCGGACCGTACGTGCCCTTGCTCTACTGAGACCGTACTTGCGTAACCGCGTGATGTAGATGCGCGGAAAATGGGTTGGAAAATATTCCATGTCCCAACCAGTCGAACGTTTACTGAAACGCATGATTGCCCCCAATGCGGACCTGCGGTGTACAGCTGCAGAACTTACAGGAGATCCTTACTGGGACGCGAACCCAGTAACGCCTGTTCACGGACACAGTACGCTACGCGTATTCTTGTTCATAGCTTGTGTTCACGCTTTTTACAGGGAAATCGGCATCGGCTGGGGTCTCATACAGCGCCCACGCTCGGACGTCACTGTCGCGTCTTCTTGACATATCTCTCCCATGGTCAGCATCAAAGTCTACGCCACGATTGGCACAATCCTCTGCGTCGCGGCCAGCATCAAGGACAGAGTCCGCGTCACGTCCTGCGTCGAGAATAGGGGTTATTTCACGACCAGCGTCGAGGACGGAATCTACTCCCAGGGTTGTATCAGTGACTGCGTCGGTGTCACAATCCCGGACACGCGAATCCCCGTCAGCATCATCAAAGGCGCCCAACCGTGCTATCGTAGACCAAACATCTCCTACCTCTGTCTCGCCCATGGTACGAACCAGGACCCAATCACGATCCAAGTCACAGCCCAAATTACGCACGCCGGCTGGTCATTCAACTACGGCACACACGAGAAAATTGTCAACCGTCCAGGCTTCACCCATCGTCAAGCCTCAACGTCAAATCAGCGCGGAAACGGAATCTGACGAGGAGAAAGATGCTAGTGTCCGCAGAGGTTGGGAAGGTGCGACTACACCCCACCCGCAGATATCGTTCAACACGAACTCGATGAAACGACCCCTTGGACCTAGGCAACCTTCCCCACGCATCACTTCGGCATCCGGTGCTATGAGGAAGTTATCCGTTTCCCCGGCACAAGCGGGAGCCATGGAAAAGCAGCACGCACTTGCTCCTCTCAAGCGTCCTCAGACCGCCGAAGCGAACCACCCGAACGCAACTGTGCCTACCCACTTACCCACATTGCCTCGCACCCCCCAGACACCAATGCGTACCGTTTCCTGCCAGACCCCGCTCCAGACCTCAGTCTCGAAACAACTATCGGGAAAGCCCCCTCGGGCTCGTGGTCGCCCTGGTGTGCTCGGAGATCTTACAGGGCTCGCTCGGAACGTTGATCTAGGCGCGCATGGTGTTGTGCAATCGGTGAAGCGTGGTGAGGAGAAGAAGGACAGAGGCAAGGAGAATACGAGGAGTCGCACGACGGCGCAGAAGGAGAACAAGGAGAATGGAGGCTTGCCCACTCAGGTTCATGCTTCTCGCAAGGACGCGCGGATACCTAGAGGACCTTCCGGAGCTCCCCCTCTCGGTCCCAAAACCCCCGTGAAAGATCAAGATACCTCTGCTATGTCGGCCTCGCTGGCGGCTAACTTGTCCAGCCCAACGACGGTTACGAAAGGAAGCGTCCGAGACCGCATGATGGACTGGGAAAGGGAACGTCAACGATTGAGGGAGATGAACAAGTTGACCGATACGAGCGCCGACAGTCGCAGTGGTTCGGATTCCTCTGACGATGACGACTCGGCGGTGGAGGCAGAGGTTATTGCCGAAGCCGCCTCTGCGCAAGCTAAGCAAAAGCTTCCTGCTCCAATCGAGATGCCGAAAGAAGTTGCTGCCGACGCCGAGTGTGAAAGGCCCACTACTACGCAAACGACGACCACGGTATCTTCTTCCTCGTCGAATATGGAGAGGAGTCACATCGAGATCGCCAAGATTGGTGTGCGCACATCAGCTCAACTGTTGGCGCCGCGGAATGGGTCCGTCACCGCACTTGGGCGCAGTCAGAGTGCGGGGAAGAAGCAGTCGGAAGGGAGTCAGGACAAGAAGAGCTCTGTGACCGATAATGGGTTGCCCGTGGAAGTCCACAGGAACAGCGAGTCGGGAATGACCTCGTTGAAGCATAGCGTCAAGGCTTCCATTGGTAGGTCTTTTTCTTTCGTACTTTTTTGCTTGATTATAGCATTGTACTTCTCAGACAAGGGCATGCGGTTCTACAAATCTTCTATGGGCCAACTCACGGGTCGCACTACACCCGTCTGGTGTACCTCTCCTGAACCTATCGATTTCGAGCAGAGACGGTCTGGCGAAGAAGGAAGGTTCAGTTGGGAGAACATTCGGCCCGAACACGAGGTCGCCGTTGATCGTATGAACTTGTGGATCCAAAGCGTCGAGAGTAAGTCCAAGCGTGTTAAGCTAGAGAAGGGGTTGCCTAATTCATTGCGAAACAGAGGTGGTCGAAGAAACTTGCCAGAATTTTGCTTCGACGAGCGTCACACACCCTGCTCCGCTTCCGCTTGCACCCCTTTCCCGATCTTCCTCACAGTACCATTGCACACTGAACTCACTCACGACCGCAACCCAGACCAACAACAACAACAACAATAACACGCTCAACGCCAGTCGCTCTTCTCGTCTCCCAAGACGTACCCTTGCTGCTAATGAAATCTTTGCCGAGTCTACGGATCCCGATGCACCTCTGTCACCAGTGCCCTCTCGTGGGGAAGATCCAAGCACGTCTTTTTCATATGTCCATGCTCCGGAATCGTTGGTCCCTTCTACCAATATGCTCATGCAAACTCCACGTCGACGCCGTGCGACGATCTCGACCAGATCCCCTGCTCAGACGAGGCATAGTTCTGAGGCAAGTGGCTGGTTGGATGGCAGTCCATCGAAACGGAGGGAGAAATCCAAGTCTCAAAGCAACTTGGATAGACATATCCAAGACGTGGCGAAATTGGAGCTGGAGCTCAACAAGGGTAAGCCTTACTGTTCAAGTCGACGAACGTTGTGCACTAATGGATTCCTCGTACATTTATAGCTCCTGTGTCCTCTCCCTCACCCAAGTTATCGGCTGTTCTCGACAGAAGCCTCTTCGTTGCACCTCCCCTTTCGCCAAGGTTCACCGAGGATCCTGTGCCAACGCTGGAAACAACTCGTGGGCGCTCCATCCAATTCAATGACTTGAATTCATCTCCATACTACGTCGAACCTTATTCTCCCCGTGAGTCAGGCGACCAAGTTGTTCTTGAGTTTCCCGACAGACGACACCTAGAAGGTGTCTATGACCGATTCCTGATGGCCACGTCTGGTGTTAAGCGTGTCGGAAAGGGCTACCAATCAGACAACCCGAAACCTTTGCAGAACTCCGTGAATACCACAGAGTATATCAAGGCTAACCAGCCCCGCGGATTCGGCGTATTCGGGTCGAGCAAGCGTGCGATGCCGCCACCCGTCTCCAGCGAAGACGCCTGGAGGCGGTCGACGTCTGCAGACGAACTTGGGTTTATCATTGCTGGTCAAGGCGCAAACACGAGTTCCCGCACGTGCAAGGACGAGAACAAGCCTACGTTTGTCCGCCGCGCGATCAAGGCCATGGTCCCTGGAAGGACAGTCTCGAGAAGGTTGTCGCGGACCATCGTCGTTTGATCGTTGCCCGTCCACTGTCATATTTCCACACGACCCTCACACCAACCTCCATCTCCACGTATTACATCGTCTTGGTTCTAATGACCGTCTGAACTTATGTCTTTTCTATGCTCCGTCATGCCCTAGTTCACATACGCTTCACTCTCACTTTCCACTGTAGTCATATTGTCTGTCCTTTTTCTCTCACCCATCCCATTCATACCCCTCTCCCCCTCTGGTCCCATTCATTCCCACATTGACACGTCCTCATTGCGTTTATCTGATATTATAGGCTATTGCTATCGTCAACCACAAGCATCGACCATTTTTTTGGTTTATTCATTCCTCTTATTTCTATCTCTTTGCACCCTCTCCAACCCACTGATGCCCTTACTCACAACGAGTCTCGATACGCAGCCTCGGTTTACGTTGCTTCCCAAGTTACGCTTGTCTCCTCTTTTTTGCATGTCACGCTATGCCTTTAAGTCTTGATTAATCCTTATTAAGCTTGCAAGCGTTGCCCTGACTCTTATTCGGCTCGTGTACGTGAGTGGGACTTGGACCAATGGACCACCTACAATTGCGGAACCGAATAACCGCGCACACATCACTCTTGCAAGCTGCCAATGGCGGTTTTTTGGGTGCGTTCTCCGTTACAAGCGAGGCCATGTAGACATTTAAAACCTGAGTTGCACATGTGGGGAGCGGCTGGTAGCTCCTCCTTCTCCATGCATCGCAGGAAGAAGAGCGCATTCATAGGCAAGGATTTGTTTCAACGATGATGATGTCAAGGTCAACGTCGATGTTGTGCCTGTCTCGTTCCGCATTCTCTTCCCCGCGACATGAGCGTCACCAGTCTGCAAGCGCCCTGGAAACACCCCAACCAGCCTCGTCGTTTGTGCGTTCTTACCCCTTCTCGTCCTCAGGCAAGGTAGACCCGCACACCCTGCTCAAGACAGAGATCACTCGCGTGCGCTCGTCACTGCTCAACTTGCTCGGTTCATCCGACTCGACCTTCTTCACCACCCTTCCAAGCAGCAGCTCGATGCCCCCTCTCGCGTCCAGGCGTACTCGACGATTTCAACCCTTCCATGCCGGACCACATCGCTTCGTTCAACGCTCCCTTTGACCTTCGTCCTCCCCCAATAATCATATATCCCTCACCGCCCCCTTCACTCTGTGCTCAATATGCTGTCTCATTTCCCCGGCTAGCAGACGTTCTCCTCCCCACTCAGCTACGTCTCGCTCATATAGTCGAAATGGTACATGTAGCATCCCTCCTGCACGACGACGTCGTCGACAAGTCTGACCTCCGACGCGGTGCACCATCTACTCCGGCTGCCCTTGGCAACAGGCTTGCTATTCTGGGAGGTGACCCTTTGCTCGGCAGAGCCAAAGCAGTTCTCTCACGACTCGGAGACGTGGAAGTAGTCGAATGAATTGGGAGCGTAGTCGCCAACTTGGCCGAAGGCGAGGTTTGGCAGATGCAAGGAATGGGCGCTCAATCCAACGGGGATTCGCCGTCCGCATCGCATGCTTACCCGTCAGGTGAGGCCGATCTAGCGAGTCTACATGCACCACCCTCGCACGCGGAAGTGCCTTTCTCAGATAGACGGTGTACATACCTCAAGAAGACGTATCTCAAGACCGCATCCCGGGCTGCAGAGAAGGCGAGATATAAGGAGGTCGCGTAAGCATATGGGCAGAATCTCGATGTTGCGTTCCAGGTCGGCTGCCCTTCGTTCGGAAGTGACTTGAACTGACGGGCTCCCAGCTTGTCGACGATGCTCTGGACTTCTCGTCCTCGACGGCGCTTGGCAAGCCGGGTTCGGGTGCAGATCTTCGTTTACGCCTTACGACGGCGCCAGTGCTGAAGAATATCCCGAGTTGGAACCCATGATCGCGCGTGGGCTCAAGCATGATGACGATGTCGAAAGGGTGAGCCTATTACGAGTCATTCTGCCAAACGACGTCCCCAAAAACACTTGGATAGACACTGTCTTTGGTCCATGCATCGTCTGGCGTCTCCCGGACACTCGATTTTGCAGAAGCATATGCGAAAAACGCAAGGGAGTACTACCGGCGAGTGAGGCAAAGGAGGCGTTGGAGGCATTGACGGAAGGAGTTGTTAGGTGAGGATGGTGAGTTGTCTGGGCCAGGGAGCTTTGCCGAGACATTTGTGTAGCGGACGTACAGTAATCTCCGATGATACCCGATATTGGAGCAGGCTGACAGTAGAAAGGAGGCAAGAGGTCTGACTGTCTCGCTTACCTATGCTACTCGTACTTGAGCTTGAGTACTTGATCATGAGTATCCAGCAATACTTATTCCCAGCTACCTTAGTAAATTCTGAGGCAGCTTATAATAGCCTGTTCTGATGGGCCTTGAAACACTGTTGATCTCATTATTTCCGTCGCACCGTGGATTGAACATATTTGCAAAAAGTCGAAACGAGACGTGCGGATGCTATGGCGTGAAAATGTCGTATAAACGTAGGATAAGTGCATGGGGAGAATAATGATACAAGATGCGAGCAACGCGGCCGAAAGAAAAAAGAATTGAATGCGAACGACTTATGACGGTGGTGGTCGTCGAATCGCCACGGGCGGCTTACTCCCTCCCGCAGCGGTCGACGTAGCACCAACGCCGCCTGAAGCAGCAGCAACAGCGCCCTCGCCGGCTGGTTTCAACCGTTTGGCCAGCGAGTCGTCAGGTTGGGTTTCATCCTCCCGTCCGCGCTTGTTCGCAGCACCCATGATCTGCACGCCGACGGGCGCCGCGGTGGTCGTTGCCTGGGAGGCGCCAGCGCCGTGAGCGGGTGCGGCGCCCCGTATGCTGAGTCCACGACCGCGTCCTCGGGGTGCACCTCGTCCTCGTCCAGCGCCGTCGGCCGTACCTAGGGGAACAGCGCCACCGAGCGCTCTCCGTATTGGAGCTGCGGTGGCAGATGCAAATGGCATGGCGGGGGTGGCAGCTGGAGCCGGCTTTGCAGGCGCAGGCGCAGGTGCAGGCGCCGCTAGCGCTGCGGCTGCAGTAGCGGGAATTTTCGACGTCGATGCAACGGGCGTGGTAGGCGTGGCTTGGGGAGGGGGAGCCACTGGGCTAGCAGGTACGGTGACGGTCGGTGCCGTAGCGGGCGCAGCAGGAGCGGTCGCCTCAGGTATCAGTCCGGCCTTGCGCCATTCCAAAACCTGCGCTTCCAGCTCCTTGAGCTTGTTCTGCGACCGCACAAGCTGCGCGTCCTTGAGTTTACCCTTGGCAGCTTGTTCCATCCTGCCACGTTCGACTGCGGCGGAGATTTCCTCGGTGTGTTTAGCCTGCGCTTTCTTGTCGTAGTCGGCAATGGCAGCTTTCGTGGCGTCGTCCGACGCAGCTTTGGCGGTTTCTGCCTTGGCAGCGGCGACAGCAGCCTCGATGGCACTTTTGAGCGCTGTCTCATGCTCCGCGCGGAGAGCAACCATCTCTTGAGCGTGCTTCTTCGTCATTTCCTCCGTATTGGGGGCAGCAACTGAAGCAGAGTTGATCCCGCTCTTAGTTTTCTCAACAGCCGAAGCAATCGCCGACTCTCGCGACCGTTGCATCTCGGAGACTCTAATTTGGAACTTTTCCTGCAAGAGTCGTTAGAACACCTCGAGCAAAAAATCAAAGAGGGTCAGGTATCTCACGTTCGACTGCTTGAGATTCCTAGCGTCGTCCATCGCCTTGTGCGCGCGTTCCTCTGCAACCTGGACGAACAACATGTGAGCGATTCAAGACAGCAACAACACGGTCATTTGCATACCTTCAAACGCTGTAAGGCCTCGTCACGAGCTTTCGTGAGCTCCGCCTTTTCTGTTTCCAATTGAGTCTTGACAGTATCGAATGAGTCTCCAGCAGAAGCTTTGTTCCAGCTCTCCTTTTCAGCAAGCAATTTGTCCCTCTCAGACCGCAAATTCTCCTGTGGAGCAGTCAGAAATTTGCGAATCGAAATATACATGCAGGAACCTACGATGAGAGACGACTGATCAGATGAAGGAGCAACTTGGGCAGTGGCAGCCGCCGCAGCCTTGGAAGTCTTTTCATCCGCCAACGTTTTCTCCAAAGCAGCCTTTTCCTGGCGCAGCGATTCCAGTTGACTCGCGAGCTCCTTGGAGGCCTCCGCACCAGTCCCGGAATTGACGCGAAGCGAATCCCTCTCAGCGACCACATTCTTAAGCTCTGCCTGCAAATCAGCAAGCGTCCGATTCAAGGTCGATTTTTCGCTATTATAAGTGCCAAGCTGTTGTCGGAGGTTGCTGTTCATGCCCCTGAGCTTGCGTATGCTTTCGTCATAGGTTGCCATCTGGAAGGCGAACAACGTTGTAGAGGATCCAAGATATAGAAGAGCGCCAATACTGACCTTGGTAGCGTTCTCCGAGTTCTTGGTGTCGTTCTCGGTGAGACGCTTCTCCAAATCGGCTTTTTGGGTCTTCAAATTGTCAACCTCTTCCTTCAGCGTCTGGAGGTCAGCAGGGTCGATACGATCGTACTACGAACAGAGTTAATAGATGAAACACCAAGGTGGCAGGGACTCCAACCTTGCTCAACAACTGTACATTGCGCTCTTGCCATCGCTTGCTCTCACTCTCCAGAAGCGCGATTTGGGCATCCCGGGCCTGGAGTTCAGCGTGCGCCACACGCGCTTGTTCTTTCGCAGGCTCAAGTTCGGCAGACAAGGTTTTCAGCTTGGCGTCCAGCTCGCGCGAACGCTTCGAGTACGTTTCGCAGTCGGCACGCAACGTCATGTTGCTCTCACGGAGAATGTTGAGTTGGTTGATCCGCTCCAACATCTCGGCGTGCTGTGTGTCCGACGTGGCTGCTTCGACAGCGCGCTCGCGTTCCTATGCAACGCGTTTCAGTAACACGGGCAGGACAGCATGACGTCACGCACCTCTGAAAGCGTCTTGCGAACTTCCTCCAAGCTCTGGCTGAGATGGTCGACTTGGGTCTTGAAGCGAACGTTTTCTTGCTTGCTAAGCTCGAGCTGAAGATCAACGATTTCCTTTTCCTTTCGGAGGTATGCCACCACGGAACGCAACTCTGACAACTTGGTATCCGCGTCGCCGCCAACATCGGTATCTCCGTTGGCGTTTTCCGTAGTGGAATCCGCAACCTGGCGAATACGCGCGGCTTGAGAACTGACACTGTCGAGGTGCTGGTATAGAAGAGTATTCTGAGCGGCCAGATCCTTGCAGCTGTGACACAGGGAGTAAATAAGCCAATGACCCGGGTGCTACGACGATTTCCCTCACCGTGCATTGAGATCCGCGACCTCCTTATCCAATGCCTCCTTTTGCTGCTTCCAGCTGCCTTCTGAAGCCTCGAGTTTGGTTTGGGCATTGGTTGCCTCTGCTAGATGCTGGCGCGACGTAGCCTGCGCGTTCCCAAGTTGTTGCTTCAGGTTCTCGATCGCCTTGAACGAGTCCGCATGCGCAACCACTTCGCGCGAATACCTGTCTTCTGCAGCCTATGGATGACCGTAAGCAAAACATGTGCTTTGACTGAGAATAGACACATACCACTGCACGCGCTTCCAACGTGCGAACTTCACGTTCGTGAGTGGCACGATCACTCTCCGAGTGTCTCTCAGACGTGGTCATGTCCACGATCGTATCTTCCAGCGTCTTCTTGTCATTGGCCCATGCAGACCGCTCCGTCTCCAGCGTCTTCTGGAGGTCGTTGAACTTGTTCGTCCATTGTTGAAGGTCTTGTTGCACGGAATGAAGTTTCCCTTCGAGAGACTTGTATTCCAGCTTGATGATATCATGAGATGAATAGGTCAAATTCAGTAGTATAACACGCATACCTCCTGTCTGGCAAGCCGGGCTTCAGCGTCTGTCTTGTATTCATCGTGAGTAGTGTTGAGCGCGGCAAGTGCAGCCTCGTTGGCCTGGCTGATCTCCTGGAACTGCTGCATGTGATTGCGAACTGCAGCGAGGTCGACCTGGGCAACCTTGAGTTGTGCGCTATACAAGATATCCATAAAGACGCGTCAGCACGGATGCACGTATGAAACACACCGAAGGTCTGCAACTTCTTGCTCGAGCTGTTGTTCACGGGGCAGGTCTGGGTCGGGCGCAGAAGCGACAGCACCTCCACCAGTCGACCTTCTTTCATAGACGGCGAGTTTCTCCGCGTCACCTTGAAGTTGTCGTGCAAGTTCTTCCACCCGTTCTTGAAGATGTGTCTTGCTAGTCTCGGCCCCTACGAGGGACTCCCGCGCCTGAGATAGCTGCCCGGTCTAAGTGCACTCGATGAATATCACAAAGCACTTTCAGCATGCGCACGGCGACGCACCGTCTTATCCAAACGTGACTGAAGGTCTTTCATGTCAATGTCCCTCTGGAGCGTGATATGTCGGACGGTTTCGCGTTCTCGGGTCAGCTGCAACTTGAGATCTTGCCTATATGCGAAGTGAGCAAACGGAATGTTTGAAAAATGTATAAGCATTCACGTCTGGTTCTCCATCATCTGCACTTGCGTCTCGAGGCGTCTGCGATCGTTCTCTCCCGAGCGTTCGAGATCATTGTGCATTCTCTGGACGCTGGCCATAAGATCTGAGAGCTGCGAACGCTCTCCAGTGAGGTTCTTGTTCTCTTCAATGAGGCGAGTTTGGACGCTCTGACGAAATGTGTCATCAGGCTTGGAGGCTCGACTCCCAAGGAATAAAGACAGACCTCCCATATTTTCTTTTCTGCTCGGAGGTTCGCAGCCTCGTTGCGAAGTTGATCAAGATCACTCTTGGTGACAGCCAACTCATTTATGACGCCCTGGCGATCAATGTCAAGGCGCGTTTGTTGATCGTGAAGTAGCTGGTTGCGCAACGACAAGCTATCCAAATCACGATTTTGCATGCTCAGTTGCTCCTGAGTCATACGCTGGCGCTCTGGCATAAATTAAGCAAGAGAATAAGTAGTCTCTGCACCGGACGCAACTCACCGTCGAGGTACTCAATCTTGGCAGTGGCTTTTGCAAACGCTGCGTTGGCCTGACCAAGTTGTCTTTGTGCTTGAACCAAATCTTCACGCAATTTCGCAGCATCTATGCTCATCTCTGCCTTGTACGAGTCGAAATGCGCTTGGGCATCCTCCAACTCGGCGGCTAGGTCACTTGGAGGCGTCGGCGAGGCACCGTTGACATCACCATTGACGCCGCCACGCAACGACGAGCGTTCAGCACGGGCGAGCATCGCCTTGAGCGTATCTCTTTCTTTCATGTACGCCTGGATGGTACCCTCTGCGCTCTTCTTCTGTCGCTCCAGCTGAGTTGCGAGGTCTTGTATGGCTTCGTGAGCCTCGCGGACAGCCTCGCTCTGCTCCTTTTCAAGCGCTCCACGGTATTCACGTTCCTCAGCCTCCATCTTTGCGCCGAGCTCGCGAACGATCTTGAGTAACCTTTGGTTCTGCTCCTGGAGAGACGGAATCGAGCGGAAGAGAACGAGGTTGTTGGTGATGACAGCCTCAATGTTATAGCCAGGCAACGGGTCCATCCCGTCAAGTTCCTCGTCCGAGGGAATCGAAGGATCTGTTCGTCGTCCGAGTTCCTTGAGAAGCGCTTGAACCTGCCGGCCCAGGTCTGTGAGCTGATGTTGGAGAAGGCTGGTCTCTTGGTGGGACTTCTTAAGCTTCTGCGACACCTCCTGGAAAGAAGCGGCATTGGCATCGCGTTCGGTGAGAGCAGTCGATAGTTGGTGAGAGAGTTGCATGGATTCTTCCCTGAGGCGTTCGTAATCCTCTCGCTGTTGTGCCAGGATGGGGGCCTGAAATCATGGTAAGCAAGGAAGCATGGAGTGCATGGAATCTCGTACCCGTTCTTCGATCTGAGCCAGAACATCGGAGAGCGTCCTGTCCATGTGATCATACTCTGCGCACTTCTTCGCGTACTCCTCCTCAAGGCGCACATAGTCTGCGTAGACCTGTGTGAACGTCTTGCCGCTCTTTTGCACTCTACTAGCCATCGCCACTGTCGGGCTCAAGCCGAGCATTGGGTCGGCGGCGTGGTCGGGGCTGCTGGAAGCGCGTCCAGGGGTAACGGGAACGGAAGCATAACGACCAACGACGGGGAGTTCACCGCGATGCATCCTTTCCATGACCGTCTCCAGCTGCTCCAACCTCTTTTCAACTTCTTCTCGCGCACGGCGCTCTTTCTCGGTCTCTGCCCTCAGCGCTGCCTCCCGATGCTCGGCACGCTCACCCACGCCTGCCCACTCGTGCTCGATGCCTTCCACGATGTCCTTTGCTTGCTTCTCCCTCTCCTCCATGATGGTTACCAGCCTCTTCAAACCGGAGACCTCCGCAGTGAAAGCCGCCTCTTGTTCTGCAAGGCGTCCCTGCAAGTCCTGTACTTTGGTGAGTGCCTGGGTCAGCTGTTGCGTTGATCCAGCCTGCGCAGATTGCACAGCTCGAAGAGAACTTTCAGTACGGGCGTGCTTTTGTGTCAGAGAGTCGTGCGCTGCTTGCAGTTGGATGAATTCGGCATGCTTGGTACGTCGGTAGTTTGCATACTCTTCTGACTTGGCGTTCAACTCGTTGTTTATGCGCTCGCTTTCAGATTGGGCAAGAGAAAGTTGTTGAGAGAGCGTTTCGAGCTTGAACTAACGAGGGGGTTAAGACGTATGTTGCCAAGGATGAACAACAGGACCTACCTTGGTAGAGGTCTCTGTGGACCGAAGTTCGCGGACCTGAGCCTCAAGGGTTTGATGGTCTTGACGGGCCTGTCGAAGACTTGTCCGTAGGCTTTGGACTTCCTCTGTGACACGGAGGTCAGTCGATCCCATAGACGTTCAAAGACGACGCACGTACCATCGCGCTGTGTTGCGTCTTCCTTGAGCCTGCTAACGACACCGATGAGATCCCGTTTCTCTCTCTCTGTTTCCTCGACGCGACCCCTGAGGTGATCGAGGTCTGAGACGGACGACGACTGCGAGGTAGTGAACGAGGATATACGCGTTTCAAAATCTTTATTCGACGCGACTAGAGACAGAGAAATATAAATTGGACGCAAAAAACGTGTGTGGACACGCACCAAGTTGATCCCGCTCTTCCTTGATAGCACTAACCTCTTTTTGCAGGGTCTCGACAGCACCCTCGAGGTCCTTTGTTTTTGTCTCACCGTCTTGAATGGCCTGGTCAAGCTCTACGTCCTTGCGGTCTATTTCTGCCCTGAGCTCCTCCAAGTCGCGCCGTGAGTCATCCTGGTCTGCCACTTGTGCGAGCAAGAGCCTGTACACGGCAAGGACTGTTTCAGGGTCTGGTTTTGCAAACGATACGTCGGGAAGGATGTGAGAAAGCGTGTCAATGTCGAGGTCTGGTGGTATTGGTACGAGGAACGAGGCAGAGGAGGTTAGGGCAGACGGGGAGAGGTCTTCTGTGCCTTGCGTCGAGGCTGTCTCAAGCTCTTGCTCGGCGTGAGCGGCGGCGGCGGCGGCTGCTGCTGCTGCCTTTGACTTCCGTCTCGTTTTAACCATGTCGAGCTCAACGTGCTCCTCGTCAAGCTCACTTCCCTGTCTTGTCTTTGTCTCTTTTCGTCCGAACGTTCCCACGCTATTTTCCACAATGTCAACCTTCCTTTTTTGGTATGAAATGGAGATCGTCCTCGACTCTCCAACGCTTGTTTTTCTCGTCTCGCCAACATGTCCTTCTTCAACTCGATCGGGTGAGTTCAATGTCGTCAAGACATGTCTCGTCGCTGCTCATCGCGTCCTCCACAGTCGCTCCATGTCGCGCAACCCGCGTGCTCAAAAACGGTCACCGACACCTACATCGGCCACCTTCCCTGATATGCCTCCCCCACCCGTACCTTCTTCCCCGGGCAGCCCAGCACCATCCAAGCCCCTTTATCTCTGCAGCCCCTTTGTTGAGGCTGCCCTCGTCAAAGGTAACTTCAAGACGATCGTAGTCCTCCCAAAGTATGTCGACATCATGGAATGGGTTGCAGTCAACGGTTCGTCGCCTGTCCTCACGCTTTGGTCGCTACTGACCATGGCATAGTGTTCGACTTTTATACCAACCTCAACGAGTTTTATGGCGTCATCTCCGAGTGTTGCACCCAGCATTCGTGTCCTACCATGTCGGCTGGCCCAAAGTACGTATCTTCCAGTCCTCCTCCGTGCATCCGTTGACTGGATTCGCCCGACAAAGCCTCAACTACACTTGGATCAACCAGGATCGAAAGAGCGTCCACCTCGCCGCACCCACATACATTGATTATGTCATGACCTGGGTCCAAAATCTGCTCGACGACGAGAACGTCTTCCCCACGAAATCCGGTAAGCCTTCGACAGACAAGCAACACTCCCAAGCTGACCCAGTGCATCGCAGGCCATGATTTCCCATCAAGCTTCCCCTCCACCATCAAGCACGTCTACCGTCAACTCCTCCGTGTCTTTGCCCACATATACCATGCACATTATCCACAAATCCTCCATCTCCGCTCTGAGCCCCACTTTAATTCGCTCTTTGCACACTTTTTGGCGTTTGGTAGGGAATACGAGTTGCTGGATATCAAGGACGTCAAGGGTACTATCAACGCGTCTGTCGGGATCGGATTGCTATGGGACAAGTGGAAAGAGATGGGCATTTTGGAGGGATGAACATGCGTCGTGTTTCTCGTTTGCACTGTACTATACTCGTTCTGCTGTGGAATACCTTTAGAAATACCCCTCTACCATGTCCCGCCAGTTCGTCGCAGAGCTCGAGCGCATCGCTGACTACACACACGTTCTCCTCATCACCACCGGCAGCGTCGCGTCCATAAAGGCCCCTCTGATCGTACGAGAACTCCTCAAAGTTAGTCTCTGTATTCTCTCCAAAAACCACGCGCGCACGCCCATTGAATCGTAGTACAGCAACGTCAAAGTTCAAGTCGTCGCGACCAAACAATCTCTCGCATTCTACGACACCGCAGACGTCGAGCGCGCCGGTGCCCGCGTCTGGACGGACGATGACGAGTGGTCGGTACGTCTCCATCCCTCCCTTCGTAGCTCACGCGACCACGCCCCGCCCACCAGGGGACATACGCCCTCGGCGATCCCATCCTCCACATCGAACTACGGCGCTGGGCAGACATCGTCCTCGTCGCACCCTGCTCCGCAAACACCCTCGCCAAGATCGCAGCCGGCCTGTGCGATAACCTTGTCGTACGTCCCCCCTGTCATCATCCCCCCCGGTGTCG
>JBBPOE010000204.1:0-41240 GCA_038091295.1 Tylopilus felleus | reverse complement strand
ACCATGGGTGGTCATTGATTCGAAACAGTGAACTTGAATGGGAAGTGCCACTTGCTTGAGACCATGTACTCAGTCTTTCCATGTATACTTTGCAAGAAATCCACGTAGTTGTTTTCTTTGGGCGCAAGAAGGAATTCCTTCGTCTTGATGGATTTCTCTGGACACTTTGCAACTGCCTTGCTATTGGACTGCTTTTTGAGAGCAGAATAGATAATGAGAGCAACCGTAAAGGTATACTGCCTCTCTGGAGGACTTGGACGAGTGGGGGATGGCAACGACATCGTGCAAGAGGCGAAGCAAAAAACTCGCTAGCCTCACTAGCTACACAAGCGCTGCTTACTCAGCATACACTCTGCCCCCGGGGTCCTCGCCCGGCAGGCTCCGACGCGCGACTTTTCATGACTTGATTTGCCACAACGAAATGAAAACAGCTGTAATTTCCTAGCCGCCGCCGACATCAAAGCTTGCTTAACGAGTGTGTGTGCAGGTATCCCGCGTATGCCGCACTTGCATCCCAAAGGAGAGTGACCAGGAGCTTTTTCTCAGACTCCGTGAAGTCATCATCATCACTCTTTTCGTCCAGTTCCGAGCAGGACAGCGATTTATCGCACATCAACCCAGCAACCTTCTGCCTCCACTTCTCCCAAACGCAGGTGTCGTTCGGGAAAAAAGTACGTAGTGTGTGTTGAACAACGATAGGGGAAGGATGTCATGATAAACAAGGAGTGCGACAAAGGCGGCCATTGTTGTTCTGGTCTGAACAAGGAATTTGCGAATGTGTGGCTTGCCAAGCTTGCGAAATAGTATTTCGGCTTGAAGTCTCTCTCTGTTCATCGAGGAAATGCGGAAATTGCAAATCCAGGATACGCAGAGCGAGGTACGAACATGAACTGGCCGAAGAGCGTTCCTTGTGGAATGAGGAAGAGTTGAGACAAAGTCTGCGATGAGGAGGAATGCGGACAAGACGATAGCGTATTGGAAGACTCTACCCCCAAGCTCCAACCCAAAATTTCCTTTCGTGATGGCGTTGACAGCGGCTTCGGGACCTTTTACCACCACTATGATGTTCTCCCAGATCACTGGAACGAGTATCCCATTCCCTGGGAGGGAATCTGGAGCGGGTCGCATGACGGACTTGAATTCAAGCTTTACTGAACCGCCGATCGTTATACCGGCGAAGCCGCTAGCGAGTATGCTGATACAGATTGTAGAGAAGCTATACCAGTCGTAGACCAAAGCGCGCAGGACGCAGGTCACGATGCTGACAATGATCGGGAAGATGGCGAGGAAGATGTCGATTTTGGATAGACGGAGGACATCATGCTCGTAGTCAACTTTGCCCAGATCGATGAGTGCAACATGCGCGGGTGACGTTATCCTCCCTGGAATCTCAGTCGCCTCTCTAATCTCCTTGCATCTCTCCATCGCCAAATATCCCAAATGACCCGTCTGTATTTCCGTTGCAGAGAAAGCGGCGGTGTACTTTGGCCCCAACCGACCATCCAAGCCGAACAGATGAGCTGGTGATTTTGATTTAAAAGGGTGTATGTGCCCCGAGTATGGTGATTTGCTTCTGTGAGGGAATAACCGTTCCCAGTAATGGGACTGCGCGAGACGGCTAAAGTGCCTTGCGACCTCCAGGCTTCCCGGAGAGTTGTACCATCCGAGCCAGCGTTTGCCATGGAAAAGTGGTGTGATAGTCATGGCTGAGATGGCTTCTTCACCGCCAAAGACACCAGCGAGTCCCCATGCGTTGAGAGTGAACTGGGTGTTCGAAAGAGGTATGCCACCAAGGGGAGGGATTGGAAAGTGGGTATGTTGTACGCTATCCATCCGAGTCCACCGTGATCTGGACTATAAGTATAGAAAATTGTCACAAAACAGGCTGTATTCTCGTCGGCAACCGGCATCAGGGGAAAACTTTGCCTAGCGCCCACTCCAGCTAGACTAGAATGATCATATGAGGCCGCAGGCACGTTTTCATGTTTCCGTAAATTCGTAGGTTCCTAGACTCTGTGACCTCTGTGGGATTATGAGTTAATTATCCATGGCGCTCCGTGGCCAGCTGTGCGACAGAGAGGGGCGGGCCACAGTTGCTGAGCGCTCTGGACGTCAAATTCATTATCCTAATACGGCGCCAGAGTCTTGAGCGGCGATATGGACGCGGCTGTGCGGATATGTAACAGTCTACCTGTTTGAAATGTCATGGGCATTCCAGCATGCGTTCTGGAAAGGACATGTGTCGAGTTTTCTGCTCTCCGAACTGTGAGCTTCCTGCCCTATCTAACCTTCGAATTGAGTAAGCGTACATCACTGGGCCAGTGTGAGAGCCTTGAAGTACATACCGTGCTGAGAGTGATGGTGATTATCGTAGTCAGGAATTTTTTTTTCCTTTTGTTTGATTCACGGGAAATTTTGTTGACCAAGTTCTTTGTAAGACTGAGCCCCGGTCGTGATACCTACGGCAGCGCCCACAAAATTGGACCCTACCTCATCAATCATGTAGCATCATTTCTTGACGAGGCTTTGGCCCGATTGGTGGCCTCTGATCGATGTTACCTGATACTATAACCAAAAGAAAAACGGAGGTCGAACAATTCCGCAGTAATGCTGGATAGGCGGGTCGTCATATGCTTTCTCGGCTTTTTGCGTGTCCGGATCTGGACAAGCGGCAAGTATTGATCGACCGGAGTGTGGCGAAGACCGACGTGCGAGAGCGCCAGGTGTCGGCCACATTCTTCTTGGATCTTTGTCCGAGCAATGTCCGAGTGTAATTGAGGGGCAAAACTCCCGGGCCAGTTGCCACCTGCGTCGAGGCACAATGAGGTCACTGGTACCGGCCATCGACAGGTACTCAATCCAGTCCACTCAATCATTTCAGGAGTCAAGTTTCGTCAAAAGTGACACAACAATTTTTCGTTAGGTGACGCAGCTCAAAATCGAGCGCCACTTGCAGTCATTTCATTTCCAATATGTACTTGCTCTTTTCATGATATGTGAGCTAAGACGATATAAGGCCACTGAATCGAAAAACATCACCGTGACAGGTATGCGCCGACTCGACCTCGTGATGGACACGGACATATGCCACGTTTTCTGATCTCCAAATTTTAGCCTCCAACTGAGAAAGCACACATCACCTTGTGACAGCCTTGGCTGACTCCGTGCTCCAGATTGCGGCAAGAGGTAAAATTCGTAACTAAATTTTTCGTCGAGCTTGTCAGGCATACGGAGACGAGAAGAATAAGGACACGAATCGCTGATTTAACAGCTGGGCCTATTAGTATATGATAGGATCGAGACATAGCAGTGGATAAGGTGGTAAGCGAGACGTAGGAGTAGCGAACGGACAGGTATTTACAGTGACACAACAAGGCCAAACAAAAGACCGTCGTTGGCACAAGTCATGAAAATTTCCCGAATGGATCCGTGTCCAGGTATCCATTGAATGCGGCGCTTGCATCACGAAGGAGGATGCTTAGTAGATTGGTTTCATCCACCGTGAGACCACTATCTCCTTCGTCCACTTTTAGGCAGGATAGCGACTGATCGCAGACCTGCTGAGCAACCTTCCTCCTCCACCTCTCCCACACGTCGGTGTCGTTCGGGAGAAAAATACGCAATATTTTCTCCACAGCGAAGGGGGAGGGATTAGACACTCCATGGAAAACGAGGAATGCCACAAAGACGGCCAGCGTCGTCCTAGTCCCGAGGAGGAATTTGCGAATTCGTGGGTCACCAAGCTTCCCAAAGAGTATGTTTGCTTGAAGCCTCTCTCTTCTCAGCGAGGATATGAAGAAGTTATGGACCCAGGAAACGCAGAGCGAGATGACGAACATGAGTTGGCCGAAGAGCGTCCCTTGGGGAATGAGAAAGAGTTGGGCTAAAAACTCGAGGATGAGAAGGAGGGAGGATATGCCGATGGCATGCTGCACGACTTTACCGCCAAGCTCCAACCCAAATTTTCCCTTTGTGATGGCGTTGACGGCGGGCTCCGCACCTTTAACCACCACTACGATGTCCTCCCAAATCACCGGAACAAGTATGCCATCTCCCAGTGGCGATCCCTTCGCGGGGTTCTTGACGGACTTGAGAATCAGCTTTCCTGAGCCGATTGTCATGCTAGCGAAGCCGCTAGCAAGGATGCCGATAAGGATCACAGAAAAGCTATACCAGTCGTAGACCAAAGCGCACGCAACGCAGGTCCCGACACTAACGATGATAGGAATGAGGGAGAGAAGGGCATTGATTTTGGATAGGCGTGGAACGTTGTGGTCGTAGTCGACGTTGTCCAAATTGATGAGTGCGACGTGCGCGGGTGTCGTTTCCCTCCCTTGGATCTTGATCTCCTCCATAATCTCCTTGCATCGATTCAAGGCCAGATGTCCCAAATGACCCGTCTGCATCTCCGTCCCAGACAGAGCAGCGGTGTACTTTGGCCCCACTTGACCATCAAAGGCAAAGAGAGTAGCTGGAGATTCGGTTGTATGAGGGAATAGCCGTTCCCAGAACTGGGATTGTGCAAGACGACCAAAGTGCCTTGCGACCTCCAGACTGCCTGGGGAGTTGTACCATCCTAGCCAACGTCTGCCCTGGCAAAGTGGGATGAGAGCGACGGCGGAGATGGCTTCTTCACCGCCAAAGATACCAGCGACTCCCCATGCGTTGAGAGTGAACTGGGCGTTCGAGAGAGGTGGTGGATTGAGTGGTGGAGGCATTGCGACGTGATGTATCGTGCATGGTCATGCCAGGTGCATATGTATATATGCAGCTGTGGGAATGTTCGTCAGAACTCAGCCTGAGGAAAACACGTTTTCAGGGTTTATAGACTGCAACTTCACAGCCTTGATCTATGGCCACTGTACTTGTTCTTTGGTTCCATGACAATAGTGGGTAAACACTCACCAGTACTACCTGGACAACAACCGTTACGTCACGAGCACCACAACATGTTTTCTCCTTCCTGAGCAGTTTCAAGGGGCAAGTTGGCATCAACGACTGGGTGAAAATCAGTTGTACTAGAACTTCACTTTGTTCCGTCTCACGCTTTTTTTGTTCCCTTTCTAGCACAATCGGCCGGGTAATCTAGAAAGGGACCACAACATCAACCCGACGGCTCCACGTGCACTGCAAAGCCTTAGCCAAGTAATCCGGAATTCTGATTTGAGCAGACAAGTTAACTGTGTGCTCAGAATGTGAGGTCAAAATAAATGGATGGGGTATGGACGGACCCGCCCACGATTTTGCCGCGGCCCGAATCCGAGTCCTGTATTATGTCGGACGAGCGACTAACCATTTGAAGCCGGTCCAAATCTCGATGTTCAAGCTTATCAGCGCACGCTTTTTCCGCAGGTGAATTGGACCACGGCGTCGTCAGAGTTGCAGAAGGAGACGATGGATTGAAATGATAGCGAATACGTCCGCTGCACACGACAATATGGACTCCACAGGTGAACTGCGCACATCTCGAACTACCGCTACAACCACAGCATACTCACGTCCTTCTTCACTTCGATATCCGTCCGGACAAAGAGTAGTTCCGTCGTCAACACCTTCTCCCACTCCGCGTAAGGATCAAAAGGATCCGAGCGTAGGAGCAAACACAAGTGGTCTTGCCCAGGCCGTAAGACGCCCTGCCCAGTGGTGTCGAAGCACCAGTAGTCTACGACACCGACCGTACACCTTCCATACCGCGCACATTCCACCTGATTTGCTCCTGCTCCCTCGAACAACTTGATAGACGGAGAAGGGAGATCCACGATGAGCAGTTTGAGCTGAAAACCTTGCTTCGTCATGATAAAGTTCCTGTCGCCTCGCCATGCCCGCTGAGCGAGTCCGTTGTCCCCACTGATGCCACTTGCCGTCGCAGCGCATGCGTCGCCGAGCGCCTTGTAACAACGAGGTGACTCAGGGAGGGCAGGACTGTCAGCGGAGGGGCGTCCTGCCCAGGCCATGATCTCCCACTCCCCACACCTATTGATGATGGCCTCCATCAACCTATAGAAGGCGCGGTGACCCTCCCCGTATGCGATCGTCAGGCTCACGTCGCAGATTCCGATGAGGCAATACGCGATGTCTTCTACCCGGGTCGTCGTCCGGTTCGATGCCCACATCATCTTTTGGTGGACGTCGCGAGTTCCGGGACGGAAGAAGCGCAGGTCTCGGTGAGGGATGCTTGTCGCTCGCGAAAGTGCGTCGAGCATCCGAACGTCCTGCTTATCGTTGACGCTGTTGGTAAGCGGTACCCAATCTTTCCCATAGAACTTCATCGTCCGAGGGGCCAGCAACTCCTGCAAGGTCCACCCACGGGTGAACCAAACGTCTTTCCCAAGATCGTCAATTGACGTCGCCTCGGCCAAGTACGCGATGCAAACGTGGGCATCACGATACCACTTGAACATGGAACGGATGGCTTCTTCGAGCTCGGTGCTGCTGTCTTTATTGATACAACACGTATCCGACCAAGCCAGACAGCATCCGTATTCCGCAGCTTTCGCACAGAAATTCACTAGCTTGCTGTACCCCGCGGGTTTAAACGACATCAAGATGTCGCGCAAAGTCGGTTCGCCGCGTTCGAGCCACCGGTGAGAGAAGATGGCGTACTTGAGCTTTTCTTTGATGAGGGCCCTGATCGCTTCCTCTCTCGTAGGCACCGACCGACCAGCGGCCTCCTCGATGACATTGGCAATGTCCGCTTCTGTAATCGCCATCATCTCGCGGCGGAACATCTTCTTCACCTCTTGGCGAGAGACGAGCCTCTTCTCTGGGACGTGTACAAGATAGGTCGGAATTTCGTTGTTGACAAAGGTTCCGTAGGCTTCCATGACGTCTCGCAGGGCAGGAAGCCCAGGCTCCTATACCGCAGGTGAGCGAATATCGGAAGTAAATCAACGTCATTCACTCACATCGACAGTAGTATCGCCAGCATCATTTCCCGCAGGTCCAGGCGGTAACCTGATCCTGATACCCCTTCCACTGCTCTCCGGCTGACCAAATGCGTTGTTCAACTAATGGTAAATCTATCGCTGGGAGGGTACGCTCACCAGTATCTGTCCATGAGGGAAAATGTTGCGGACGTCCTCGATCACGTCTCGCTTAAGCTTGTGAAACTTGGCCTGCATGCCACGTGCCAAGCTGTCAATGAACAGGCGGCGAGCAAGCGCAAGGCACGCACTTTGAGAGCGGTCTGCTCATCCTCTGCTAACGTTGACTCTAGAATCGTATGGGCAAGGTCTTCGAAAAAGTTGCCCATCGCCGTACAAGGCCCCGTTGGAGACGGTAATGGTGTCAACGACTGTGCATGCCGCAACCACCCTGCTTTTTATACTCGAAAAACGTGGTATGGGTCTAGTCTCACCATTTCCTCTGCAGCGTGTACCCCATGCCTGGGCTGTGGGGATTCGTCAAGGCGTCAGGCTTCGAGAACCTTCGTTCCAGTGGGGATACAGCGCAACGGGTCGTATGTTATTCCCCCGATCACGCCGCATAGCATCACGATTTGATCACATGTAGTAGCTCTAGCTTCCATTCTCTCACTTATGCCCCCATGCAACCCGTCTAACCCCGAGCCGACCTTCGTGATCAGGACTCGGCACGAAATGACCGGTGGAAGAGACCACTATGATGTTTCAACCTTTGAGGTCGAGATTCGCAAACTGCCGCGACAATATTAAAAGGTGTTGTTGCCAGCATGCATGAAGAGTCAGCAAGTCTAGGGTTGCGAAGGTCGTCTTCGCATCCTATACCATGTCAAAAAAGATCCAACCTACACGATTCCGCAGTCCGCCAAGCATACCGAACTGTCCCCATCCACTTGTAGACACCAAACATCATTAGTCCCCATAACCGTCGCCAAAACGTCTCAACGTGAGCATACGTAGAAAGTACAGAGTAAAGATACAAATGGCAGTGAACCTATAGGATTAGCCATGCGATAAATTGAGTACCTGGATCCGTTCCTCTCGTGTAGCATACAATATGATAAATGGGTGTCCTTCGGCCTTCCTCTTGGCTACCGCTTCGCGGAGCTGCGCTGCGTACGCCGTTTGCAGCGCCGGCATAGATGCTACGATCGTCTTCCATACGTCTTCGTCTTGAATCCAGTTCGAGCTTCTGACCAGGGCGTCGAACACCACGCTGGGCACGTCGATCGCAAGCATCGGTACGCCGTTGATGATTGCGGCCTTGAGGTGCGCACCGTGTTCATAAGCTGTTGCGGATATCTATTAGACGAGATCGTATCCGGTATGAGAGGATGGCACCCATACCTCTATCGAGCAAGATTTGTTTTACCTGCTTTCGCTGCTTCTTCGTGTCGACAGGAAGCAGGAGCTGGATGTCGCCACCGCCCGATGTATCCTTGCCGCCAACACTGGCTGTAACAGCGCTTGGATAGCTAAGAGTACCCGATGTGGACGAATCGATACGCTTCTGTTCGGCAATTTGCTGCTGCAACCAGCTCACGAGGTCTTGTCGAGATACTAGATGGCCATCTCAGGATAGACGTAAAGCTGTTAGTCTAATGTTGCTTACTTTCGTACTCGGTCCCTCTCAGAATGCTCTTGACCTTGAACGCCACCTGTTCGCGACGAGGCGTGCGTGGTCTCGGGTACAATGCAAATCTAGTAGATCCTAGATCGTCGACATATCAAAAGCAAATTTGACAAACTTACAGAATTCCTTCTCGAGCGCAGAGGTCAACATGACTTTCGTTCTCCGTTTCGGCCAGCGTCACGTCGTACATGATGTCCGCGCTAATATTGTTCTGCCAGAGCAGTGCCGCAACCTCGAGCCTATCTTGAAGGTACCCAGGTTGATACGACATGATATACACATCGCATCTACGAGGACTCCAGAAGCCAAAGGATCGCTGTTCCTTTACGAGAGCCTTCACTGACGTGCTTTGGAATGCCGCGAGAGCAACGGTGATCTTGTCGACGGCTATCTGAACGGCAAATGCACAAATTGGGTCGCTCTTGGGTTTGGTAGGGGAGAACTGAGTGATCAACTTGTCGTATCTGCATAGGTTGTAAGTCATCGAAAGTAGGTCAAAAGATAACATCACGGACCGACCAGCGACTGCGAGGACGTCCTGACGTCTCATACGCCGTACGACCTCCAGGCGAAGGCCATCATTGAAGTATGCATGGTGTGTGGCCCACATCAGAGGACGAAAGTATATCGGACCATTGAAGCCTGCGGAAGTGGCAAATTGAACACACCGCTTGATATCCTCTATGGCCGGCGTCATGAGAGTGAGTAAAGAGGGAGAAACTCTCTCGAGTTTCATCAACAGTCCATCGATATCTTCGTCGATTTCTGCAAAGACCTCCAATTCATCCGCGGTGCTCCGTAGGAGCCCTTTCTTAAGCAAAGCTGCTCGCTTCTGCGATGAGGATGATTTAGACTGATGCATGATATCCATGACGGATGGTCGTAGGTCGTCTGGGACTCGGCTGAGGGCTAGTTCAACAACTAGAATAGAGTTAGAATTACGAATAGAACTAACTCAGAAACACAGCTTACTTCGGGAATGAGAGATATGGATCTCATAACTTTGGGCAAGGTTTGGAAAGCTACGAAGACAATCGCTGAGAATCAGTATCAACTCCGCTCCCGCTGCAATCATGCCGTTTTTCATGTCTGGAGTGATGATATCAAGGACAGCAGCTTTCACTATCTTGGGATGTCCGGGAATAGCGCTGTGGGATCGATGAATGAACATGAGGTTCACCAGAAGTATGAAATTGAGTTACTTTGGACGATAGGTGTTCATGATATGAAATCGTTTGATCCGTTTTACACCATTCCTCGCAGCCAGCCTTGCGAATGGTATCAATGCTTGGTTGGGGAGGAAAACGACATCGCCGTGTCTGTCGATGAACGTGGCCCGGGGTTCGTTCTCTTCCGGATTCGTCGAAGGGATCAATAGAGGCGGTTCCATATCAACGGCTCCGTGAAGACGAAAAATGGCTTCGATTCTGTCTTCGACGATAGTGTTTAAGTTAGCATGCTCAGGGATATCAGCTTCGAGATCATAAAGAAGATTCCTCGTTTGACTGGCTTGGATAGCTGGTCGTTTGAACAGTACCGAGAGCAGAGTCTGGTAATGTGTGGAGTCTGGCGCGGCTGCAGAGACAAGGAGATTCAGAGAAAAAAAATCAAGTCAATCGCAGAGCTTACATATCATTCGTAAAGCTTCCTTGAAGTATTCATCTTCTACCCTAGGTGGCATCAATGAGCTTTGCGAGAGTTCCAGGGCACTGGGCCGTTTCGCAGGATCATGTTGAAGGAGCCAAGAGATAACTGACCAAAGTGAGACGAATACTGTTACTCCCTCGAAAACCACCTACTTTCTTTCTGTCTCGTGCGATGTACTTCCCAATCTCGGGGGAAGTAAACTTCAGGCTTTCGTAGGTCCTCAATGACAGCAATGCGCTCTGCTCCGGTAGAAAACGGGTAATTCGTCTCAAAGAACACTATCTGGTGCACATTGGTGATCAAAATTTATGTCATCACCGGAATCCGAACTTACCCCCAGACTGTACATATCAGCCTTGTTGTGATTCCTGGGCCCCTTCTTCCGCGAAGAAACCTCTGGGGCAATATATAATTTCGTTCCTACCTCTAGATTGGGGTTAGGAGGAGGATGTTGTCAGTCAATAATCTCGTGCTCGCCTAGAGTAAGGTCCGAGTCCGTTTGAGCCACTTGCGGGGATAAGTCCGAGGGGTCGACAGCCGCAAGGCTTGAAGTAGCTAAACCAAAGTCCCCAACTTTCAAGGAGGAGTCAATAGCTGATTCATTCACTCATCAGATCAATCACCTTTGCAGTCGCCGTTTCCGTCTGTGAAGCGCTTGAGCAACTCGCAGGTCCATGCATTTCAAACGAAAATTTACCAATAAAGATGTTTGTCAGCTTGATATCTCTATGCAACTGGGTGGGTTGAGGAAATGAATAGTGAATACTTTACATAGAGCGAAGTGACTGACTATTCCCATGCTACCCATGTGCACAAGTGCCTCCAATACTTGATTGAATAGACGCCAAGCCTCCTCTTCCGATAAGCCCTCCGCTAGCCTCTAGAAGAAGAGTGAATGAAAGATCGGCCGACACGGCAATGGAAGTGCTATATCATACTCACCTCTTTCAAAGTCTGGCGTTCTACGAATTCCTGGATGCAAATACTTATGAGTCGGCAGTCAACGTCCGAGGGCGAAGGTGCGTACCATCTGGATGTAGAGAGTCCTCGGCAAGACTGGTGGTGGTTTCACATCCGTGTCCTCTCCGTATTCTGTTGAGAAAAGGTGTGCAAGCCCATCGTCGCTGTCATCCTCGTCCTCGTCTTCCCCATCTTGCACATCAGACCTGGTGAAGTGGATGCTCGGAAATGATGACTTGCTGCCCGAACCTCCGTAATCGTCCAAGTCGTTCAAATCGATGCTGAACGGGTCCGATGTCCGTTCAAATGAGTGAGGGACTGAAGTCATACCGCCTTCTGAGCCGGAGTCAGAAGCGGTGTCGGAGCTGGAGGACGGTCCAGAGGCGACATCTTCCACTGTCTCAACCCAAGTTGTATAGTACCGCACAATGAAGCGGTGAGATAGTCTGCTCAATGCATTTACCTCGCGGAAGATTCTAGTATCACTCTGATCGGTACGAAGGCGGATCTTCTTGACTGTGAAACATCCATGAGCGTGTGGCGAGGTGTCACATTGAGATGGTATCACGAACCGGCGTATATTCGAGAGTCGATCTTATTGCGCGCCTTCACAACTGATCCAAACGCGCCTCTCCCCTACAGATCGTTAGAACCGACGCAATCACTACCCAGGAGGTCAGATTCGTACCAACAGCTCCAGTTCTTCCCAATCTTCTTTCCATCTACTTGCTTGTCTGGTACTGGGAGGTGCACGGAAATAGTCCTTGTCTGGTGAAGTCCCATGATGATTCCCATTTCCGATCAGTCCGCCAGGACTCGGTAGCGAAATTGATGGCGTATTGGTACGTGGAGGAAGAGTGAGAGAACTCGATGCAAGATCCGCAAGAAGGCTCAAGCAGGAGACCTGGGACTTTTTACTGGAAGAGAGCATGTTCAATCCAGTGATATGTAAAGTGGGCGAAATGGATGCTGTAGACAGTTCATCGCTTGAACCAATTCGGCTAACGGAGAATATCCATACCTACTTGGAGTGCCTCACGCGGGTCATGGAACTTATACATCGCGCCTTGCCCGTGAAGCATCTGTAGGAATACCACTCCGACGCTGTGGATATCACGACCCTTCGTGTATGATAATGGGGAATCAAGGACTTCCTTTGACAGCCTGAGGTGGGATGAATTAATAAATCGCGAAAGACAGTTGACAAACTCATACCAAGCGTCCGGAATGAAATTCTCGTCATTGACAAGTGCTAAACTCGAAGAAAACGGGTTCGACCTATGCAGATCTTTCAATCGGGCATGATAACCCACTTTCCCCACCTTGACAAGTTTAGTATGGCTTTTGTTCTCGCGAGTTGCAAGGAAAATACAGCTAGTATCAAGCCCTATCAATGGTTTCCGTCGCATGTTCATGAAACTATTCTATGAGATGGGACATACCTCGATGGACGAGAGCACTTGAATGTACAGCATTCAGTGCGGACAATATTTGCGCAAGGTAATCCTATGCAGGCAGTATTGACGAGTCTCCCATGGATAGCAGAAGGGCGGAACGTCTTACAGAAGCCCTATCCTCCCGAAGGCTGTCACAGTCCTCTAAAACATCCTGCAATGTTAGGGCAGGTCGTTGTTCAGACAAGATCGCCAACCGAGGAGGCCCAATGTGAGGAAACGAAAGTTTGACAGCGAGGACGCTTAACAAATTCGGATGATGCACTTTCATAAGATGCTGAATCTCAGCCTCGAGCTGCGCGAGTTTCCTCTTGCCTGCGAACGCGTATGTATCCTTCAATACGGGGATAAGGCTCCGAGCGCTTACCTTGGGAACTGATATAGTAGTCGGAGTTGAACTCAATCGTGTGGACCTCGAGAGGGAGTGTGGCATGGACGTCGTCACATAAAGGATCTGCAAGGTACGTGACACCCAGACACTCTATATAATGTTATTAAAGCACAGAAATAGGCCCCAAAATGGACAAGCAAACCTTTGCGAGAATGGAACATCTTAACGGCATTAAAGTGTATGCCCCTGAACTCTACCTCGATAGGGAATGATTCTGTCAATGTGTCACCGACAGACGGCACTTCGGTGGCATCAGACTGGGCTCTCCTTCGAGCTGCTTTATACTGCATTTCTTTCGCAATAAGATGTTTCTGCGCATCAGCTTGAAGTTGTTCCTGAAGTTGCTCAGCAGCTCGAGCGGCAAGCTGGGATTGACGCTCCGCTTCTGCTTCCTCTCTTTCTCGTCGTTCCTGATGCAACACTCTCAGAATCATTGCGATCAGTATATTGAAACATGAGCCTACACGTTCTTCCTGGGTTGCGCGTTTTGTCATCTGCATGGCAAGCGAACCGGATGCCTCGCTTGGTGGCTGAACGCGGTCTGCTATCCATTCTTGGGTCGTCGTGATGATCTAGGCATGCGCTCTGGCTATTTGTTTCAAACAAAATCGTTACATCTCGGAGCGACGGACCTGAAAGACCATCTCCGACCCACGCAACTTCTGGGCTTCCGCATGGATAACTTTGGATAGTGCCACTTCGACATCGTGATTAAGACCCCGAATGGGTTTCTGGACCGTGAACACGGGAGTGGCGAGTGTGGGGTATGTTCTCGGGAATCTGCTTCCTGGTCAGCGACGATGAAGAGGGATAAAGATAGATAATACTTGGTATGAAGGTGAAAGTAAACCTTGGGTGCATGCAATGGGTCTGGATGAACGACCTTGATGATGAATTCGGGCAGCCTAGTGGCAGCCTAGCCAGAAACGATCAAAACTCTCTCAATGAGACGCAACATTAATATGGACGCACCTTCCACGCCTTCGGGGGAGGGGGTTCAAAGAAATCTTGATCATAGATGGATTTCAAAGCAGTTATTTCGAGTTGTTGTAATTCTTCAGTTGTTTCCATTGTTGCCGCGATGAAGACAAACAGAGAGAGAGTTACACGCTGCTTGAGATGATTGAGGGTCCAGTTGGACCTCAGTAGCTCAAGCGGACATGACTGTCCTCGAGATTGAAGGTTGTGCTATAAACAGATCTCACTATCAATTTGGTAAGGAACGTGCGAGTCAGTTCTAGTCATCCTTATTTGGCCTTGCTTGGTAAAGCCCTTGGATCCTAACATTTACAAACAACGCTTTGCAACCTCTCAAGTGGTCGGAAAACTCCAGACATGTGTCAATCCTTTTGCACCACGTACATAACTCTCCGATGCTGCCTACACTTTTCCCAGTCGCTTCCACTTCCTGGACCGCACAAGTTTGTCTATATTTCAAAAATGCTTCCAGCGCCAAAACAAGGTTCGTTACATGTCCAAACAGTGAAGTCATGATAACGCAGGAGTCGAACTACCTCGAGGGGTATTCAGTCTCGTAGTTGCGCATTATCATCTCATTGCTAGCCTAACCCTCGTGATCAATAGTGCCAAACGGTCAGTGTCTCCTGGAACCCATCCAAGTTGCTGCTCGCATTGACAACACCTTGATGATCCACACTGAGCTGGTATGTTGCGCCAATGGTGGACAAGCCGTATACGATCACATGCGGGGCTGATGCAGAGTCGATGTTGAAGATCTGCTCTTGACAGCTTGATGATGTGAGACAACCTTGGCCGTAATTCTGGAAACAATGAGTCTCCTTTCGCCGCACAAAACGAGAGACTGCGGCAGACCTGGAAGAAACTGTAAAATCCAGCTCCTGATGCAAGATGAATCACGCAGCCGAATATCAGGTCGAGTCAAAACGCTCACCGAATATGAGGATGTCTGAGGAGGATTGGATATAGAACGCCCACGCAGCAACGATGCCGCTTGAAAAGGTAGGGTCATGGTATGCAGATTGAGTTCCGAACGGCGCCGGAGCTGGGGGAACTGGCTGGTAATAAGGCTGGAGGAGCGTATGGTATGAGCTCAGTGACAATAGCAATCACCGATACATCACTCACGGTCTCTGTCTGAACAAAACCTATGTAATGGTTTCGAGCATTCACCAGATTGTATTGGTAGAGCGTTGCATGTTCGGCTTGCAAAGAATGTCATCAATCGATCTATGGAAGGGTTGTAGGCAACAAGACACTTACAAGCTACGGTGAGATGAGCGTCAGCGTTAAGTACGATGATCACTGTTTTCTGCACTTACATGTACCAATGAGCCAAACGGGTCCTGCAGATTCCGAGAGAATACCACGTCCAGTGAAGACAGCCGTTTGACCAGACGCATCCAGGTCATGGTCTGCAGTCCACACCCAGGTTCCCTGACTGTTCATGAAAAAGATGCTTTCGCGATATGGGAAGCAACGCCACGAACCTCGAAGTATGCGCTTGATTTAGGAGTTAGGTGGATGCCTAGGAATGCAGCCCGACAGGATGGATTCACAGAGCCAGATGGACAATGAGCGTATTGCATGTTGGTACCTACGGCTAGGCGTGGAGGTGCATTAGCTAATGTCATAGACAAAACGCATGTACCGCGGACCTCCTCCAAGTCTGGTTATCGTTGTGATGAGTGATACCTCAAAATACAAAATGACGAGAAATACTACCGTATGTGAGTATCCCAGAGACCTGCCGCACCTTTCTGGTCAGCGGGCTCGTGCACATTCCACTCAATCAAGATTGCTCCAGGAGCTGAAGAAAGCTGGCGTGAGTCGCGATTAAAGGAGCTTTGCCAAAGGATCACTCACCAGGGCCGGATGTGGTGAGGAGCAAATCGCTGATCTCCATCGTGCCCTTGGAACCAACGGTACCAGCTCGAATGACAGGACGGGGTTTTGTGTGCGATTGAAAGTTTCTTCCGCCCGCCATAATAATGGACCAAGCTTCGCCTACGATCTGCGTTCCTGCAGGAATGGTGATCGTGTCCGTGACGTGGTATACACCTGCATCGAAAAATATGATCTTGCAACCGGCATACTGGGCAAAACCCTGGTTTAGAGAACGAACCCAGTTCACCTATTCGACTTACCCGGTTAAGAACCGTCCGGATGGCTCTAGTGTCATCCGTCTTGCCGTCGCCCTTTGCTCCTTGACTCTTGACGCTGATAATTTGGTGTGGGGCGTAGTCGGCATATTGCGGGTGGCCTTTCCCGAAAATCTTCCCTTCGCTGTCGAGGAGAATAGGTGGTTTGCATGTCGACACAATATCACCCTGAGTCCAAGTATCTTGGCCAGTGGTTCCGTGGTAGACGTTACCCTGAACCCAAGAGGCGATTGTGGTAGTGCCACCTGCAAGGATGATGGTTCCATCAGCGACACCAACCGCAGTTGGAACATTAGTCAATTGGATGTTGTTGAGTACAAGAGAGTATGGTAATGTGCCATTGCTTGCAACGGATGGTTGCACAAAGACAGCTGTATTCCGGACCACAGCATCCACAATGACTTCAGAACCAACACCCTGAGATATGTGGTGAGCAACAATAGTTTGACGACACCGAGGGACACTTGAACCTGTCTCGATAGGGTAGGCCCTCCTATCTCCAACGCAAAGCCGACCTCAAGGAGAACATCAGGCACCTGCTCCATCAAACCAGAAACGGATCAAAGTACCTGGCAATCACTGATTGTGACTCCTTGGAATGTGAAACCTACGAGATGCGTTAGACAAAGTGTCCTTCCGGTCGTAGCTGAATGACGGACCCCAGTTCCAGAGACCCGATACAGCTGAACAATGCCTAGTCAGCGGTGATTTCTCCCGACTCCAATATTTCTCACCAATAACCGCATTGTTGACTGTCAGGTTACGGACTGTAAACTGTTGGCTCCCGACCTGGATACCAATCTTCCCTGGGTCAAATTCATAAATACGTCCTTCTTGGTCAAGGGTCGTCACTTACCCCCGTTGAACACAATGTCTGGCGGTATGTAAGCATCTAACTCGCATGCAACCACGCTCACTCACCTCCCATGAAGCCACCACTTGGAAAATGAAGATAGTTCATCGCCGGATATCAAATATACTGAGCAAAAGCACACCTTCCGTTCTCCATGAACATGCCTATCAAATACGTCAACTTTAAAATAACAAGTTGATCGTTCCCTACCTTGATGGTTGGTGTCAGAAGCAGTCGACATCTCAACCACTACATTGACCAACGAAGTCGCCTGCGCCACCTGCCAGTGTAAACCAATAACCGTCTCTCCAGATGGAACCCCCCGCAAGTCAATAATCAAGTTCCGAACGGAACGGAAGCTGAAACCAGGCTAATCTTAGTATAAGATACGAAGCCGAAAAAAAAAATCGTACAGGTTGTCTTGATCTATGAACCATTGAGCACCCCAGCCATTCGGGATATAAGGATTGGCATCTAATAAAATTTAGATCCACGCAGATTACTAAATTCGCAAAGACAGACCGATGACTGCAAATCCAGTGAAATTGGAGCCTGCCAGAAGTGTGGGTGGGTTCCTCGCGTCTCCGATGATTTGGGTATAGTAATAAGTGCTAATAGCCGACGAAACAAGATATTTGCTAATGGTCCAGTGAGTGATGTGTAGAGTGACTAGATAGGACGGACAAATCCTTTGCACTTACCCTCGAGGAAAATATACGATTGCCGGTGAGATACTACAGGCGAGTGGGCTTAGTCACGGAAATCAGGCTGCGAGAAGCTACATACGTGGATGATCCACATGTTGGGCCGCACCGACCCCCAGATGACATTGCGGCGCTGCAAAGTTCGATGAAAATAGAAGCAAAGATATGCAGAATGAGCTCACTTGATCGCAGTCGTGTCATCAGTGACTCCATCACCCTTAGCCCCGTAGTCCTTGACATTGCGGAAGACCTTGTAAGAGTGTGGCTGTGGATTGAACGGAGACGATCCCCGATGCTCGATTAACTCAAGCCAGTATGGATCCTTGGGTGCTGCAGCGCCACCACCTAGAGGAGCAGTGCAGGACGAGCCGAGACCGGATGCAAAGCGAGCAGCATATAGGACAGCGCCAAGCGCGAGCAGCGGGAGGCGATACCACATAGGTGGGTGTGCAGAAATGTAGAACGCACGATGGGGGGACATCAAAACCTGAGGTACTTTATATTACATCCTTGCTGGAAAGCACATCAGCAGCTCCAAGTCACGCGAAAGCATATAGAGGCGGATTATCACCTGGATGAACGCGTTAATAACAGAAAAAGAACCTCACAATCTTGTAACGGAATGCGTGATGTGATCCGGTGCACCAAGGGATAATATGGGTACGTGGGTCAGGAATGATAGATCCACGAAGAAGTAGCACACCCGAGTTCGGTTGGTTCTCTCGGGCCTACATGTACCGATCGATAGCAAGAATGGAAAAAAGCCATTTGTCCATACCGAGACCGGAAATTCGGTAACCTGCAAAGTAGGTTCACCTCACACACGCCAATGGTCGCCCTGCATCCCAAGGCCCCAATTGCCTAAAGATCATTCGAGATGAAGCTTTGTGCTGCAACGTCTTTGTGCTTGATTCAGCCATCCAAAATAGTCAAACGCATTGACACATTTCATATGCGACACACCTGCAAGTCTCGGCTGATTGTACCCGGGGGTCCTGTGATGCATTTCAGGGGAATCGCACGTCATCTTCGGTAAAGCATTTGCGGGCTATGTACTGGTAACACCCATGGAGAGAGAACAAAGTATAGAACGATACTGAAAAACGTCCTGTACTATCTGCATGTCACATCGTTTGAGAGCTATGCGAGTAATCACAAGCTGTTCACTCGGTGCGAGATGGTAGAGGATTGGTACGAACTTCTATGTTGCGATACGGCACCCTGCGGTAGTGCAATTGATCGGACACCACGGAGATGCACGGCAAATCCTCCTCTGAAAGGCTTTATTCCGGACAGTATTGTAGATGGCGAAGTGAGTCGGAGTGCCATATTTTATAGAGCAGCGCCGGCATGCTACACTTTGGTGAAACTCGCAGGAGGCCAAATGAAGCGGTGCTTACCGACTCGACATCGTGAGACTCATCACATATTCCGAATGGGGTGCAGAAGTGGTCTTGTCCTAGGATTCTACCAGATATATATGGGTCGACCAGCCACTCATGAGATGATTTTACTCACCGTTTTCCCTCTATGGGATCTAAAGTAAATCAACATTGTGATGAAGTGCCAATAGCTGAGCGATACCTTAAGATGATCCCAGGGACGAGATCCGTAGAAGTCAATGGCGTCAAACCAGCGGATGTCAGTGAACGTGCATGCCACGAGGCCCAGGGTCAAGGCTTTAAGGTCTTGTATGACGAAATGTGTCAGTGGAGTCGCCTGGCGCAGGCTGGCGGTCGCATTAAGCATGTGAAGTCACTAATCAGGCGCTCGAATAGGATTAACTTGATGTTCGAGCCTGAATGATTCCGGTATAACGTCCCGGTAGATTGAGACTGATCCAGAAGAACATGGCAGTTGGCACGAATCTGTCACATGTTAGAACCCTAATAATAATTTATTGATTGAGGCAGTTGGGTATTCGCACGATGTTCTCCGTCGTCACTGGTCGGCGGCGGGTCTGGCACTAGTAAGTACCCGGAGTGTAAGCATGTTGTTAAATTACACGATACGTACTAGCGCTCCAACAGACGGTACGTACTTAGAGTCGACAGGCTGCAAGCGTGCTGCATAACGAAATTGAACGTCTGCGCCAGCGCGGTGAACCGTTCAAATGGGGGTGTCCTCACTGGCAGGCTACTAGTAGCTGTGTGAACTGTCAAATGGACACGCGAAGTAAACCATTGATTATGGATTCATCAAAAGGAAATACTTTTAATTAGCATCCGGAGCTCATGCGCCAGGCCAGACCTCAGTGAAGTTTTGTTGTGGCAAGGAAAACCATGTTGTAAGTGACCGTGATTGATTCAAATTTCAGAGCCAGTGGCGTCGGAGGCAATTGATGAAGCGTTGTCTCCGATTCGAACACGCCTTGACCTCACGTCCGACTTGAAAGACATCGCCCCAGTATGCCCGCACGCTTCTTCACCTTCTTCCTATTCTCCGACCCATCTCCTACTTGAATACCTTCCAAACTTTTGCCCACCCGACGCGAATGGGGCTCACTCTCTCCCTCCTCACAGCTTGCACACGATGCTGGGATGCCGGTGACACCCACATTGTTATCACTCCGTCGGGAGGGTGGGCCCATGCACATGCACGTCCCAAGATTTTGTTCTACGATAAACACAAGCCATATTACGAATTCACGAATTTCTCGGCACACGAGGTGGTGTACGAAGGCAGGCGTTACCCAACGAGCGAACATCTCTTTCAGGCGTTCAAGGTGAATTCTCGCGTGATTCAAGACCGAATGTCTGTGCTGACTAGACATGCGGGTTTTGGACAGTTCCTCGATGGACATCCGCAGATTGCGGAGCGAATTCGAACGTGTGGTCCGAAACCGATGATTGCTTTTGACGAGGCGCATCGACACAAGACAGCGGTTCGGTCAGACTGGTCGAAGGTCCATGTCTCCAAGGTGTGTCCCTCCCGCCTTCTAGTATTCGGCTCCCAATGCATGCATCTAACGCCCACCTTTCGCTCCTCCCAAGATGGAAACAGTCCTGAGGCTCAAGTTTACACAACATCGAGGTTTGAAACAGATGCTCCTCGATACTGGCGACACTGAACTCGTAGAGGTACGTTCATCTCGTCAACCTCCGCGTTTATGCACAACATCTCAAAGAGGGTCTTTTCTTCCTTTTCCCTTTTTATTATAAGGATTCGCCAAGGGACTGGTTCTGGGGAATCGGTGCAGACGGAACGGGGAATAACGAATTGGGCAAGGCGCTGATGCGCCTGCGTGACGAGCTTCGTGTGTTTGCTTCTCGCGATTCTAACTTGTTTGGCGTGTGATGCTGATGGATGAATGCTTTTCCTGGCAGGGGACGAGACGATTGGGATTACCACGACACCAACTTCGACTTCAAAATCGACCCCGACCTCGAATCATCGATCTCAGGGACGCACAGGCACGAGCAAGCGTCAACCACCGCGTATACACGTGTCTGGCAGTCACGGTTCGACCCATGGAATGTGTGAGGTGAGTCGCCCGCCGGGCACCCTTACCACACGGACACTCTAACGCTGACATTCTCTCTTTCTCTGTCTCTGGCTCACCAGTTTTGTCGTGCAAAACCGGCCTACAGACGCTCCAAGTACTGCAGTCGTACGTGTGCAGACCATGCTGCGACAATGTGCAAGGTTAGGCGGTCTCGGTTTTGGCCGGTGGATGGGCACTAACATTTCTCGTAGTATTGTCGGACGAAACCGAGGGACAAAGGTCACGGACCCTATTGCTCGCGGACCTGCGCTGACAGATCGCATGGCAAGTAACGACCTTGTTGAACGCCCACAATCGCTCCATCCTTGGTTTTCTTCCCTTGACTTATGTGGATATATTATATGGACATTAGCTGGTTCATCGATCCTATTGGCTGAGCTCTTTGTGTCCTTGATCGTATTTTATTGTATTGATCTTATATTCCCCGCATTTCTGCGCCCTGGCACTCTAAGACGACAACATCCCCTCAAAACACTCCAGGAGCGAGTTTATACTGGACCCTCTCAGCCCACGCCTCCCACTCCCCCTTGAACCGCGTTCTGAGCGCCCGCTCCTCATCCCGGATTCTCCGTAACGCACCCAGCGTGGCTAGCATAGCACACACCAGCGCCACTGTACGCATCCCAACGCTCACCCCTGCCCCTTCACCTCCTGGCCAAGATCCTACCCCACTCCCCTTGAGCGCGTCAAGCTGGAGCACGACGAGACCCGCTGTACACAACACGAGCCCGGCGTACCCTGGATGCCGGACGAACGCATACGGCCCGGTCGTGATGAGCACGTGGGCATGTCCGTGTGCTGCATGACCGCTGCCGCGCGCTCGTACGCACGGGCCAGGACCGCGGTTCGGGCAGGCGTAGAACTGGCCCAGGGCGTCGTAGGCGGCGTATCGCAGATACGCGCCTGTGAGAGCGAGCGTTGTACCTGCGATGGTCAGGAGCGGCAGGGGTGGAAGGGACGGGAGGGAAAGGGATGTGGGTAGGCTCAGAGCGAGGCCCAGGCCCGCTCCCCATTGCGTCGGATGTCTGATCCCGTTGAGAAGCGTCGTCGTGGGAGGGATCGAGATGCGGGGAAGGGTGGACAGGTATGGCGCGAGCACGATAAGCGTATCTGTGAGCGCCGAGGCCCAGAAGAGGCCCTAGAGATTCAAAGCAGAGCGTGGATAGGCATGAGTGGTGGTATGGTTATATCATAGGAGGACGGACACACCTTTGTGAGTATGGAGGTGAGGAACCGAGCAGTGGCGCGGACTGCGCGTCTGTTATCAGATGTCTCTAAGTCAGGTGTTGATGGCGGCGACATGGAGACATGGAAGGCGAGGGCGGCAGCGAGGGTGAGCGGCACGCGGGTGAGAGACATAGTCGGGATAATGTTGGTTAGCATCGATGCGCCGGGAACAACTCGATGGCTACTTAAGTATGGTCCAGGCACTAGTGCGGGTATAATCAAAAGCGCCGGTGGAATATAAATAGCAGACCGGGCCCATGACAAGTCTGCGTGCTATGCGTGGTGCACAGGGTCGAGACCGGCTTGATCACAGCAAAACGCCATGATGGTGATGCGGCGAACGAACTTGCAATGTGAGCAGCAATCGGAAAGATGACTTGCAACAGGTTGACTGATCTACGCTAACCTCTGACAACAAAACGCGGCTGATTCAGATGTAATAATGGACGTCAATGGCTTCCCGCAACGATGGCCCGACAACGTACACCGTACTGCGTGCTCTCCTTCTCTGAACTTCGATCACTGGGAGTTGTTATACCCCGAAACCCAGCAACCGTCACAGTACTGCATTTGCTTATAAGCGACGTCGTTCGTCATCGTATGCCCTGCACCCTCGCCGCCGCATCTGGACGCTCCTGCCGAAGAACAGTCTCATTCTTCCACCTCCAGGACATACGAAAGATAGGAAGTAGACAAACTTGAACAAGAGACAGGTTGTGATAGGCCAGTTGATTATTGCCAGTGGAAGGAACGCGATCAAGGGCTCTGACATGGTTACGTATAGCCATGGGAAACGACAGTGTATTATGGCGGACAGCGATGGGGCCGGGTACTAGTCTCTCAGCTCGTTACCATCGACCATTGCCTCGCCTGAAACGTTTCGCTCGTTCCTTTGGATCACTCGATAGTGAAACATCCAAGCAAATAATCCAAAATCTCCTGTCTCAGAGACACGGCGGTGCTGTGAGTGTCGGTCCCACCTTACACCATCATCAAGATCAGACATGGCGGTGGGTACAGGACTGGTTTTGAAACAAGCCAAAGGTCACTCATGGTGAGGAGTGCTTAGTACCATAAAGAGATGTATCTCGCTTCCTCGAAAGAGACGGTGGGCTAGGTCCAAGATGGATATTTCTCTCTGGATGGCAAGTCAAATTCGCATGATTGCCTGCTTTCAATGAATCATGTTGACAACGTTCCTTCCTTTGGTCCACTTACGGTCTATGTACCATCAGCCTATCGGCGACCTGTGATGGGCCAGAATTTAGAAACAACACCCATCAATGGTCGTCGGGGCTTCGAACGCAGAGAGAACACGAAGATCGAGGTTGGACATGTCACGGCAGGTTCGACCTTGTACCCGCAAGGAGAGCCATCGTACCTTTATTTCTGCACCTCCTTCGAGGTGAAGAAGGCATACACACGGTCGCTATTGTCTGTTGAAGATGCGGTCTCGCGATGTCCAACGAGTTCGAATATGTAAAAAATGGACCGTGTGTTGGAACATGACCCGCAAGTTCCGGTAGTCTGCAAAGACGAGCCAGAGGGACCCGAACAAGAGCAGGTCACCGGGTCATGCCATCGTTCATGCGCCACGCGTCAATTATGAAGGTCCAAGGGTGTAAGTCCGCTTCGGTTCCCTGGCTCCACTCCATGCCTGTTATCAGCCACCGTCGAGGTTGGTGAGTCTTCTCCTTGGGTGTCACCATCTATATAAAGGTCCAGCGCAAACACAATTTCCTTGTCGACAGGATCTCCATGCGTCCTCATAAAGTGAAGGATGGCCGTTCTCGAGTTCATCCGAACCGCGCTCTCCCTATCGCTGCAACATTCATGGCAGCATTTCTCGCGCGATGCTGTTTCCTCGTGAACGCTGTGCACCATAAAGTCACTCACCTCGAGGTGTTACAATCATCATGTCTCTCCAGTAATAGCCCTGGGTGGCGAGATAGCAGCGTGTTAATAAATGCTGCTCAAAGCAAGGAGGTAGACCGGGCATGCATATTCATTCGGGAGATTGGGGAACCCGCGATCGTTCCACATCTGCGCAGCGTCGAGGCCGAGGAACGGGGATGCAGGCTTGTCAGTTTCGAGCAACGTTTCAAGGACACATACCGGCTCAAACACAAGGTTGCTGATCAGCTGCGATTGCCGATGCAGTGCGGTTCACATTGCGGTACGGATACGTCGCAGGCGTCTGGAGGGATATGGAGAGGCTCGGGGATCGGGGGTTGGTGCTCGTCGCGCTACGCAACACGTGGACCGATGACCAGTACAAGGGTATCAATACGCGGTGGAGAGAGCCCTCGACGGGGCTGCTGTTCGAAGTCCAGTTCCATACGCAGGCCAGCCTCGAAGCGAGGGAGTCGACGCACAAGGCGTATGAATCGAGGAGACAGAGATGGCGAAGCTGCGGGCATTTCAAAGACGAGTCAATGCAATGGTGCCAATACCATCTGAGGCGGTGGATATATACGGAGTGATGATTGCATGGAGACGTGCCAGGTCGAGCGGTGAGATGAACGGAGGGAAGTCCAAGTGTAACTCACGACGTCAATGTATTATATATGTTCACATGAGTGGTGACTACAGCTTACCTTGGATGGCGGAGATGGTGGCAAGAGGGAAAGGAGCGACGACAACAAGAGAGGCAGTGACCCCCACCTATATATACTCTCAGACTGATGACGTCGAGAGTTTCTTCTCGACACATATGACGCCAGATGAGAGCAAGAGGCTAACAGAGAAGCATCCGGATGATCGGCACATAATGCCGACTGCATTCGATTCCATCCAAACTAAGTTACTTGCGTAGTTGTACAGTACTAATTGTACTCAAACACCCTCTGCGATCAGTCTCTCTGGGTTCTCTACCCATCCCCGCCACGTCTCCACGAACGCAGCCAACTCGGCCCCCTCAACGACCCGATGATCCGCACTCCAACTCACGTCCACCTTAAGCCGTCGTTCCCCACGTCCCTCGGTGGCATCCCACACCCCATCACTAACATCCCACACCCACCGCGCTCGACCAATCGCCACAATCGCGACACCGCCCCCAGGAACGAGTACCGGGCTCGCGTGCTCTCCTTGGGCGATCGCACCGACGTTGCTCACGCTGATTGTCCCACCTCGTCGCGGCATCTCGCGTGGGGTCAGGCCACACGGGACTTGGCGTCCCAGATACGCAAGGTGCGCAACGCGCGAGGCGAGCCCGTGGATCGAGAGCGACTGTGCGGCGCCGATCGTAGGGGTGTAAAGCCCTGTCGGAGTGGACAGTGCGAGCGTGACGTCAGCCGTGGGGCGAATGGTAAGTGTTGGCTTGCTATTCGGGTTCGCATCAGTGGTTGGCGTAATGGACGCTCGGAAAAGAGGCCATTCCATCATAGCGTTCGCAAGCGTTTTTAGGAGGAATGGGAGATAGGTCAGCTTGGCGAATGTAGCAACCTCTGGGACGGACGGCGGGGCTGGTGCTGGATGGAGTGCGGATGGGTTGACCATCTGTGACGTACGCGAGCGCACTGGATTGGATGATGGGGGGAGATAATGGGCTGGAATATTAGCATTCAATAATGGTAGTGTTCCATGGAACCGCGTGAGATCCAGCGAGGTAGCGTATCTGTACGAGAAGTCAGTATATCATCATCGCTTGTCCACACCAGAACACATACCCGAATCTAGGTATCTCGAGACTCTACAAGCATGGACAGGATGGTCAGACATGCGAGAGACGATCGCTAGACGACGTACCTGTGTCATCGCCTTCCACATTCCATACCGCGTCCTACCCAACTCGACCGCGACGTCCTTATCCTCTGTCCGAACAGCCGGTTGCACTTCCACACTAGAGACGACGCGTCCCCTTGCAATGAACGCCTCTACATCCTTCTTCTCCACACGTCCGTCCCGTCCACTTCCCGGTGCGAGCGCTGCAATATCAACACCGTGCTGACGTGCAAAGTGACGCACGGAGGGCGTAGCAAGCGCATGGTCTGATGTCGACGACGTCGTCGCCGTATTCGCCGGATCAAGCGGGTGCTTGTTTCGCGTGTGTGGCACGCTCACCTCTGCATCTTCCTCTCCCACACGGTCACCCGTCGCTTCCGCCGACGACACGGCCGGATCTTGCGTCCCAGACGTAGACGTAGTCGAGGCATCCGCGTTCGCCCCCGCATCAACCCCATACTCATCGTCCTCCTCGGCCTCGATGAGACACAGTCCAGAGCCGACTTTGGCAATCTCGCCCTCTTGCACCAGAAGCTGTTTCACGACGCCATCATACGGCGAGGTAATCTCGACGCTCGCCTTGTCGCTCTGCACCTCACAGAGCGCATCGAAACTCTGCACGGAGGACTGTGACTTCACAGACCTACACAACACGCGCCGTGCGCGGACGAGGTCAGCAAGAGGTGCAGAATGGGGAAACAAGTGTCCACGGACCACTTGATGACTTCACATTCGGTGATGCCTTCGCCAATGTCGGCGAGCTTGAAGGTGTGGAGTACTTTTCTGGCAGCGAGGAGGGCATGTGCAGTATGGAAGTGAGTGCGGAGGAGAGGGCCACGGACGAGGGCGCGTTGGACAGTAACTTGGACTCGAATCATTGTCATGAACAACAAGATCCGATTGGAAGGTCGAGATTATATAACACGCATGGGGACAGGAGTCCAAACACTCTCACGCTCACCCCCATATACTATCATGAAGGTTGTGCTCTTGACATACATATATCATCCCCAAAACATACTCAGGCTGCGGTTCTCTCTGTAGTGCCAGTCTCGTGTTTCGATGCTTCAATTATAGATCTGTTTTGACTGCACCATCTCTGTCTTCGAGTCAAGCCAACTCCCGTTCGTGTCTCACTGTCTCTCCGAGTCGCTTGTAGTACTCCATAACTCAAGCTGTAACAGGTTCGAGGACCCAACGCTGATATGCGCTGTTCTGTGTCCAGAACTTCAGGTCAGCTGAACACGTATGACACGATCAAATGCGCGACACCTACATTGCGAGTGAGAACTGAGACCTGTGCGTGATTAGGAGCAACCATCAGAAACCCAAACCCAACTTCTTGAGCCTGAACTAGCTTACGTTTCGACGGTCGGGTTCAAGCTGGATAGCCGTGGCGTTGGCAGCATTTCCGATCCTTCCTTGATAATGAGTGGACAGTACAGTCGATAAGTCGCGAAGAACTAACACGTATGCATCTCCCCTAGGTTCGAAGGTCCATGTGGTACCTTTCTGACCCGCAAGTAATGGAGCACCCACCCCTACGGTCAACGCTCGGCCCGAGTTGCCCATGATACAATAGGTACCATCTGCAACGAGAGAGACAGCCCACTGCGATTGTTTCACTCAGATGATCCACCTCAAGGGAATGATGACGGACTCTTTGAGAAACATCGGATTGATCCAATGTTTGTACGACAACCGCGAATATTCCATCTCGTGAAGACATAAGGTATAGATCGTCAATTTTACTCTTTATGCGGTAAGCACCATTCGGAATACATAGCGGAGTAATCTGTGCTTGAGCGTGGCCGCTGAGCTGACTGCCCGGTCCATCTGATGTATTGTGGTATTCAGCTATAGAAAAATCGGGTTGATAGAACATACCGGAGCGCGACTCCAGGCCACGAAGTATGCTGCGGAGAGCTTCAATTTGCAGCCGAGTGTCATTGACAGCTCTGCTCCCAACATTTCGGTCAACACGATAGGACATGGGGATGATATTACTGAGATTGCGAAGCGTGATTATTCCGCCGTAGCCACCGGTGGCGACGTAGTTATTATCCGGCGAAAGTGCAATTGAATACAGTCGTGGAGCGTCCGGGTGCTCGCAGAAAGGCCCGAGCTGCGCACTTGTAGCAGTATCCCAAAATGTGAGAAAGCTACCAACAAAGGCAGCGACGAATCTACCGTTGCTCGCTAGGGCAATGGACGCATAATCGTGTGGCTGGCTCGGAATCGTCCATTCAGAGAGGAAAGTGGGCGTGTCGACGTAAACGTGTCTGAGCACGTTTCCCGAGGATAAGGCGAAGATGTGGGAATCACCCGACCATGCGATGCGAATGGCCTTGGAGAATGCAACTGCGATGTTTCCGAGCAACTGGCCATTGTGTGCATTGTAAATTCGCATTTCGCCGTTCCGCACGGCGGTGGCAATGCGATTGCCGTCTGGGGAGAATTTCACTGATTCCACGACATTCTCGTGGTAGAGTGGTCCTACGAGTGGTTTCCCGTTCGAAATGTTCCAGATGATCACTTTCTTGTCATCTGAGGCTGTAGCGAATCGGGTCGATTCGGGGGACACATGAGCTTCATTCACCCAATCCGAGTGCTCGTTCGACGTGAAGGCAGCTTTACGAGTCTTCCTGTTCCAAATGCTGACCGCCCCTTGCCCGCCGCTGACGATCCAATTTCCATCTGCCGAGAGAGCAATCGCCGTGACTTGTTTGTGGCCACTTGCTGTGAGCCGCTGGTCTTCAACCTCCTTCGCATCCTCGATATGCCATTGTCGGATTATCTCCTCCCTCCCACCACTCAGAAGGTGCCTTCCATCTTCCAGGAAAACGAGTGTCCATATATCTTTACCGGTGTTGATTGTCATTGGGTTGTCTGAGCGGATGATCAGCATTTATCCATCTCTCGATCTGTACTCACCCATTGTGTCAGCACAGTCTGCAGTCCTCAACGCGGGTACGACGACAGAGGCAACAGTACCTGCCAGTGGTGTTCCCGCAGGTGTAATCTGATAGATGAATCAGTCACCTGACGTCCCGGGCGCTTGATATCGACCACCTGACCAATGTATGAGCGGGGCTCTATAGGGCTTTAAAGTTGGGTCCAACCTACCTCACAGGTCTTATTTGCGCGGCCGTATATATGCATAAGAAATCGTATGTTGAGGTGAGTGAATGAACTAGTACTCCAAGGTTGATGAAAGCTCTTCGGGTCAGCTCAGTGGGGTGCGGTAGGGATTGCACTATTTTGTGCCTTCCGCAAGTCTGCTTCAATGGTGCATCATTGTGCGATCAGCCTTCTTCCGCTCACGGCTGTGTTTTTCACGTGCTTGATCCACTTGTTTTCGCTGGTAGCAACGTCGAGATGATACGAAGACTCCATTGAACGTAAGTACAACGAGGCAGTGAGCTGTCAGATACCCCAAAATTAACTTGCGCTACCCACGACAGAGGTTGCAGATCGGCTGATTTGTCTACCATCATTCGTAGGCAGTGTATATATCTTTCACATGCTGGTGACAAGAACTGCTTCGAGGATCAGCGATGAAACCACGGCATTGGGTTTCCGAACACCTCGTGAGTAGGATGCAATATACCAGGTGTATACGACGCACAATCGTTGTGGCATTCACCTTCTCTCCAACGCGGGGATGGTATGTCCTCCTCCTTGGTTGTCGCGGCGGTGCAGGCGTGATAGCGGCGATTCACCAGATACGACGTTCCTTGGCCCATTGCGTAAGTTGACTATCCGTGTAACACCACTTACATCGTGGTCGATAGGTGTATCCATGCAGTTAACCGCAGGAACCGGAAGATGTGGCACGGAGATCGTTCCCTCGCGCCGTGGAGACGACTGCGAAAGACGAAATCTTAACAGTTGCTTTGAAGGGACCAAGCTGCTAGACCACGCTTATTGTGGTCCTTTCGTATCAAATTTGATGGCGGCAAATTTGATCTGCTGTTGGCTCACAGGCGCTGGTCCTTCCGTCGACGACCTAATCTTATTGAATCGCAAGAAGTTGCTTGTTGTCCCTCCCATTGGCCATCGTCATCGACCTTTCAGGCCGTCGTGAAGTCGTCGCAGACTGAGGTATTACCGCACCATGTGACTGACCTGGCTTTTCCGAGAGCCATCGGACTAAGTCCCGGCCCTCGTGCCCGTGCCCGAGCTTCACACCCAACGTAAAGTGAGCTCTGATCGACGCCGGGTTACCTGATTCCCTGTCGAACCTCAACTCCTGGCTCGGCGGACAAAAGTTAGAGTCGGTGGTTCGTCTCCTCGTAACCCCGCCGCTTCAAACGGTCCTGTAAGAGGTATTTGTCCCGCTTCAACTGTTCGTGAAAAATTTCATGACCTTTCCAGAGCTTGCTGTAGGAGACAGACGCCGGCGTGCGACTCATGCCGAATTGCGTCTGTCGAATCCAGAGGGTGGTCCTGTACACCATTCGTTCTAGGGTGATGTCCTCAGTTATTAGCGTCAGTATTCCGTTCTCACCAGAACAAGGATACTCTACGCCCAACCTGGCCAAACAAGTGGCAGTGTTGGATTAGTCAGCGATCAAGACAACCGAAAAGTTCCAAAAGTTCCTCCATGTTGCATTGAACTTCCTAGCGTTGTTTCAGGAAAAATCCTACTCTGTGCTCCATTTGCCTAGACGCTTCCCGGTAGAATATAAAATTGCACTAAAGTGCTTGAATAGCGGTTGTCGCGGCACGTGACTTCCCAGAAGTTAGGAGTGAGTCAGGTGACGGTGCTGGCGGCTCGTCCGCCATCTTGTCCTTGCCAGCGAGCTCCCTCACATCGAGCGCCTCGCCCGCTTCTCGTTTTCGCAGGTCGCACTCGGCGCTCGTTACGGCGCATCCTCCAGCCACTCCGCACCATTGACAGCTCGCCAGCTCGCTGGCCCTCTCTCTCGTGTCGATGCACGTCGCATCGGCACTCATCATGCGTCCCAGGTCTCCACTAGCCGGACGCCATTCCTCGCCAATGCACCAAGAGTCAACTCACTGGCTCTCTCGCGCGTCGACGTGCATTGCTTTTCGCGTGGCACGCTCGGCGCGCCTTGCCTTGCGTCCACTGGTCCTTACCACACACGCGCTCTAACTTGCGTCCACTGGTCCTTACCATACGCATTCCTTATACCGCGTTCACTGGTCCTTACCATACGCACATTACTGCGTCCACTGGTATCCAACCATACGCAGTATGCTCCGGTGTCCACTGATTCTCTCATACGCCATCAGAGCCTTCTCCTTCTGTGAGGGGTGAGCTCCACTGCATGCGTCGCAGGCTCCTTGCGGAGAATGCAGCTCGCTCGCCCTCACAGTGCTTCGGGCCGAAAAGCCCTCCGGGGCTTTTGCCCAAATCCTCACTCCTGCTACGTACATACCTACTAGTAGTATGTGCATCACCCACTCCTCCCTACGAGCTGCCGTTGTGATTGAACTTCACGGGGGCTCTACATGGTAAGCACTCTCATTGAGGCTGAGGGAGTGATGAGCAACTTGGACTAAAACTTGACCGAGGAGAAATTGCCAGTGGGACGACAACTACTGAGGCTTCTCACACCTGGTTCATGTGTTTTCTTCCTGACCAATTGTCTCTCACCGAGCTTTCCCGTTTTCATGAAATCCCACTAGCCCATCAAGTTCTATCTGCGACAGGTACACTATACTCTCGCTTTCCGCTGTCGCTCGTTTCTTGCGTCCAGGCTCCCTCATGGCTAGTGGTGAGCAATGGCTGTGATAGTACATCCTTGGCTAAGACGCTATGCACACCCGTTTTCCTATTCCCCGATTCAACCGTTGCATAGCCCACTGGCCCAGTTGATGTACCGACTCCGAGGTTGGTGGACCTTGTCATCGTAGCATGGTGTCAATGTGTCGGTGCACTCCTCGTTCCGAGCTTCAAGTCTCACTTTCATTTTTTACCCATTTTGTCCAGCTCTCGTAATTCCCATGCATTGTATTATAAACGTTTTGCCAATCACGGCAGGCCAACGTATCTCCCACACCTTGGAATCCCTGTCTCCATGAAGTCATCGAGTTCAAGCGTGTCCTCGCCTGACACAGCAGAGTACATGTAATTGAAAAAAATCACCGTAGGTGTTCTTAATCAGCGTATGTGCCATTGGGAAAGTTCAGTGCTCGGATTTTGCGCAGGCAGTGTAAATGATGACAGAACACCATGGTCAGCACCCTATGGCGCAGCCCGAGACATGTATAATCAGCCCTCTTTCGGTGATACGACAAGGTTGTCCCACTCAATCTGACCGATGGGATCAGACCGGTTGGGCAGAAATGGAGCGCCTCGTGGAAAGTCATGCAGAATGTCCGTCGGAGATATCAAAATGTTGTTCAAGGGTATAATCATTGCCGAAAAAGCTGTATCTTGGAGTCTGACGGTCTGTGTGACGGAGGTGAGTCAATGTCCGGCAGTGAATTATTCTTGCAAAGTGACTTACAGGCTACTGGCAGCGCTTCTGAGGACCATCTGTTGATGCATCTCCACTTGGTAAGAGGAATCGAGAATTTTGTACGTAAAGTTTCATCCGGGAGAGGCAGCACCGTGGTGGTCGAGCCTATCCTCATGTTGACGCATTTCCCTTCTCGTAAAAACAATGGTCTTTGGAACATCGGTGGTATATAGCAGCATATAGTCCGCGCTTCGGGAAGCACCTGACACCATCGGAACCCGACCGTCGCGCGGGAAGCCCATCAAATGGTTGTTATGTGGTGAAACTCCGTGGAAGAGCTCGTCGTGGTGAGATTTCTAGTCCCACATGGTACAAGCACCTAATTTCTTGTTAGGCACCGATGGAAATGATCCTGCTGTTATCTCCCCTACATGGCCCCAAGTAGCGGTTAGTGAGATATTGATCGACTGATCATTCATCCAACAGCACTCAGCATGACTTCTATGCATAACATCCTTTCAAGGCACTGGGCTCCACAACACACTCTGATACATGTGCCGGCAATGAGCAGCTGACGGGCTTTTAAAATATCCGGTACGGTATAAATTAGACGATTGGGAGCCCTCTCGCTCCGGTACAGCTTCTTGGACTTTTCTTGGATTTGTAAAACAATTAGTGAGTGTGTCACCAAGCACTACCTGCAAATGACAAAGCCTCACTACCGTTGCATTGCACAGATACCATGCATTTCACGCAACCCTTGCTCGTAACTTTCTCGCTTTGTGCTTTCGCTCTCTCTGCGGCAACAAACTCGAGCTCAGAGGGAACGCGTCCTTTGCCAGAATGTGCGAGGGCTGATCCTGATAGCGTTCTCGGTGAGGATCCGATTTCAATTTGAATGTATCGGGGCCCCCGCTGACCTTGTCTCTGCTTCCTTGTGGGTATTAGGGGAATTTTGCGCCTAGTCGTGTCTCGGGGGACGGACAGTTGAGATCGCTCGCCTGCATATAGTGAAGATTCTGTCATGATACTCCCTACTCCCACGAAGTGGTGACGCGATGGGTTTTGTACTAGCCTACATTCGATTCGCTTCCTTCACTGTGTCATCTTGTCATTTTTGTTTCGCTTGTGCTTATTTCTGTTAAACTTTGCTCCCGCTTTCAACCAACAGTCGATTTCATGTCCCGAACTTGCGTCATGATGTCGCTTCAATGTCTCTGCCCAATATCAATGTTAAATTTCGACTCTACATTTTTTTTTGGTTTGATCTGATAGCCTCGACTTGGTGGGTTGTTCGTTTGACGGCCCGACCATCCGAACGGCGCATCACAAAGAACAAGCGCTTTCTGCCAGAAGCTCATGATGCCGAGGCGGATTCAGAATCGGAGTGTGAGGTGACGCGTAGGGCTAAATATCAACATTAATGCTGCTCTTCGTGTTCATAGAGATTAATAAGTCCTCGTCTTGGTCCGTTACTAGTAGTATTGGTCATCTGAGGTCTGGGTGCACGCTGCGAAGTGCGAACCACTTGTTTGGAACCAAACAAAAAGTTTACCTCGGATCGGCATCATCGGCGGGCCGACGGCGGCATGTTTTTGGCCCATCGACGACAACCGACTTGAACTGCAATATGCAATATGCAATGGGGGCTCGTCACAATATGGCTTCGTTCATTGAACCCACACCCTCGTCTGAATCTTTAGCAAGATACGTAGTACTACGCCAAAAGGGTCTAGGTAACTTGTGATGATGGCGTTGATGAATCTGTGCACCATTTCTTTCGTTTATACTGTACATAGGGAAGTTCTCAACCTGAATACAAGGACATATTTCCTTCCATATGCCGCTTCGGGCCAACCCACTCAAGCCTCTGTCAAGAACTTTCCAACGATTTCGAAGAAACGATCACGTTCCTCAAAGAGAGACATGTGACTGCTGTTTGCGAAGGTCACCCAACGCACTTTCGGGATCTTCGCAAAGAATGGTCCAACACAAACATCCTGCGCTTCATCATCCGCTCCGTTTGTCAGAAGAGTTGGGCAATCGATAGTGTGAATTTGGTCTAAGCAAGACCAATCCTTCAGTGTCCCGATGATGGTGAACTCTGAAGGACCCAGCCTATACCCCAAAGTCAGTGTTGCGGAGACAGTACATGCACGGAAATACTTGCGTGGTCGTATAAACAGTGGGATCAGCTTTCATGGAGCTGAAGGAGGTAAGCAGTTCCTCCGGCCACGGATTGAGCTTGCAAACGTGTTTGGCGTAAAAGATGTTCATCCCTTCCTGGTACTCCCGCTCCTTCGTCGTTCCTTCCCTCTCATGCTTTTCAATAGTCTCCCTCACCTCCGTTGGCAGCTTTTGCAAAAGTTGGCGAGTGCTCTCCATCCACAGGGGCATGGATGGCGCCCCACTCGCAAGGACCAAGCGTCGTAGCCCTGTTGGGTGTCTGTGGCTCACATAATGCGCAGCCAACATTGCACCCCACGAATGGCCAGCGAGATCAAAGTTGTCCCTGATACCAAGATGTTGGAGAACGTTGTCGAGCTCGTCCATCCAGAGGTTGAGCGACCAGAACTCTGTGGGAGCATCTTTTCGATGAGAGGACTCGCCGATACCGATCTGGTCGTAGAAGATGACGGGTATGTTAAACCGAGTGTGGAGATCTTTGAAGGGGAGGACGTAATGGTGCGAGATACCAGGACCGCCGTGCAGCACGACCACTGGCCGAATGCCGGACTTGAGGTCACCGACGATCTTGTACCATGTCTGGTACGTTTCCCCTCCGTAATTGAAGTTTATCTTCCCGGTGGTTTCAGACATCGCTGTCGTGGGCGCTGGCTTGAGGACGAGTTGAGGCCACAACTAACGAAATTTTCTTGTATGTAGTGGGTTTATACCATTCTTCTTCCTCTCTCGGGATCATGCTGACCCTTTCCCCTTTCGTTTCTAGATCCTGATGGGATGCGGGGCATCGATTTCGAGTTAGGCTGGCGTCCACGCTGGCAAAGCCGACCATCAGAAATGTGTATATATTTGGTTCGAAACCATCTCTGGATCTCCACACAGACACAGCCAACATCAACTAAATATAGATTATGAACAGATGAACATCCCGTTATCTTGAAGTCGCCGGAAGGGGAACAATACATCTTGTAATTTGATGGCCCATCATGCCGTTCGAGCTGATCTTGAAAGTCTTCGCGATGCCCGCCATCACATGCTCTTGTCGTGAGGGATCTTGAAACTTGGGGAACTTTATCAGCACATTATGAGCGCGATTGTGCATTCCCTCTACTACCCATGCAATGGTTCGGCGACCGGTTAACTGCGAATGGCTGAGCTATCATACAATTTGCACGTGCCCTCCAGCCTGAGATAGTGGCAACAAATTGGGCCACAATATGATGGGCGATCTTCGGCCGCTCAAATGAACATTTCCCGCTCGATTTTCTTGAATGATTCCTTGGACCACATGGTGATCACCCAGCTCATCACCATGCAAGTTCGCATCGGCTGTAAGCTCGCGATGGGTCATATACTCCACCTTCCCCATCGCCACCCGATCGACACTCGTGGCATGCCTCACGTTCGCGAGCGGTTTGATTGCTCGTTTATTCACCCAACTGCCATCCTTGTTCCCCTGAGGGCGAACGAAATTGATTTGACCCACCAAATGACCGTTTACTTATTCTCTCCATCGATCAATCCGAGGAAGACTGGCGGCGGCACCCGAACGCCGAGGGGCATATGGATGCCCATTATACAAGTATGATAGCTCTGCATCATACAGAATCCCACATCCACGGATCCAGCCCTGTATGGAAGCTGGCGCAGATAACATAAATTGCGCTGGCACCATCAGAGTCGGCGTTTTAGGCGACGGGAGTGGACCGACGATCGGAAATACACATGATGCAAACCCGCAGTAGCGCAACCTAGTAGTTCAATAGGATAATTCGGAGTCCAGGACAGGCGCCGCACTGGAGCACTTACCGTTTAGACCATCAATGTAAAAATCTGGATCCCACCTAATTCCCGTCGGTGCCACGTACTAGGAATACCATGTGTTTTGCAACATGTGAGTCCGCCGACTACATTCGACGGCTCCAACTCCAAACCGCTTCGGAATCAAGCCTGTGAGTAGAGGATGCAGGCTTCAACTAGCATGGTACCAGCCCCAAGTCGACTCGGAGTGCTGAGACTTGTATGTACATATTTTCCCAGGGACACCTCGAACCAATGCTTCCGAAAATGGTTGCTTTGACTTTCTTGTTCAGCTGGGCTCATCCACTCAAGCAGTAGCACAGTAGGATTCGCCCTCCCTGTCACATTCTTGAATAATCCTCATCAAACGTAACATAATCGGCGTGCCACCAACGCGCTTACCCTTGAAATTCCTCGGCTCCATGAGCTCTCCAAATCCAAGCGTATTCGCTAAACAGAAGGACGTTTACTTGCAGGTAATGAAGCGATGGTGCAGGTGTTCGTTGTCAGGTGCGTAGGTGCCATTGTGGTCATCCATTGCTCCTGGATTGACTAATGCCAGAGCTGACGGGGTACAACCAACTTGTGGCGGTGTGACAAGGTTTTCCGCAAAGGGATCCAGCCCGTTAAGCGGGACATGGGCGGTCTTGTGGAGTGCTATGGCAACTGGGCCATCGGGGATCTCGGTAGTTCAGATGGTAATCATCGCCACAGTAGCTGTATCTTGTAGGCTCAGAGGATTGAGGTGAGTCCATGATCGACATGGCTTGCTGTTGTGAAGTGAATGGCGAATTGCTTATTGCTCTTCTCAGGTATGATTATTGACATTGATCTTCAACTCGTGACGAGACACCAAGGGGTAGAAGACGAGAAGATAGGAAATTCCAACACGAGGCCTGCTGGCGCGAGGCACACGTAAGGAACATTGACATCTCAAGTTCCGTGACAGCTGATCGTTCAAGTTATCGTTATTGCTCGCCAGCGCGAAAAGCAGTTTCCTTGTCGTCACGGCAACTTGAATGTCCTTGAACCATCTACGCTAGTCCTTTGGGAAGAGAAGTCTATCCGCCTGAAAGGTCGTCAAGTGCTATCATGGTGGCAACTTCACGCACCACAGTCCCACATAGCATTGCTGGTCTATGGACCTTTCTTCAGTTCGGAACAGCGTGAGTCCATAATACATCAATCAACGGTCTTGGCAAGTACAGGGGTAAAGTGCGCCGCAGCGCATCCTCATTGCTGTGTGGGCAATGAACGCCCTGTGCCTAGAAAAACCTCCGAGAATGCTCGTGCGAATCAGGAGGTAGTCAGCCCAATCCCTGCGGTGCAACGGGTGGTAGTACTACACCGATCGAGAGCTTTGTGCAGATATAAATGGTCACAGGCAATCGCCTTGCCCCAGTATAGTTTCTTGACATTTCCTTACGCTTTCCCAGCTCTTCGTACGTCCAATTCTACCTGCATGTGGTGCTTTCACTATCTACATTGTACAGATAAATGCATTTCTCGCAGCCCCTGTTCATCGCGTTGTCGCTTTGTGCCCTAGCGCACTCTATTACACTGCAGTTTGAAGAGCGTCAAGCGTGTTCGATTCAAGTTGATGAAGATGTCGATATCGGTGAGCACTGATTCACTGTCAATGAATGCATACCTCGCCGTCGGTCCTCTTCTGACCTTGCCTCTTTTTGTCTAGGAGAAAGATGCGCGTGATCAGCACTCAAATTATCAATGGGAAAGTTACATACACGTGGAGGATCTTTCCGTGTTGTAAACCTACTTATATTCCATGAAGTAGGAAGGACTCAAGGTTTCTAGACTAATCTTCGTTTGATTCTTTTGGGACCTTGACTTGGAACTTCACTTTTATTCAACTAAGTTATTACCTGTCCAATCTACATTATATTTCCCAGTTCTCATCTTCTGAATCGCGGGCGTGCACTCCAGTCCCAGCACATCATAACGACGGTCCAAGTGTCATGTCAGTCCCCCACACGGCATCCGTTTTCCGCGCCTGCCTCGTGTTTGTCTAACCAATTACTTCGTGAACTGCCTCCACAGGAATCTCTGAGATCTTCTTGAACAAGCTAAGCGGGCAGTGCAATTATGCTGTCATCTGTACACACAACGTCCGAAATGCGTCAAAAGTGCGTCCCGCAAACGCCCGTATTCAAGTTCTTAGGATCTGAACTGACGGTTATCTTAAGCCGCCGTGTTACACAGAACCATCACTGGCCGCTCACGATGTATGACAATGTTATTACTAGTAGTCGATAATGTCCTAAGTGTCTTTCTCGAAAAGACTGTACCACAGCTCTGGTAAAGAGCCGCTTAAAAGGCTCCTTGGCCAGTAATAAACAACTTGAATAGAGTGAAAGTCGACAGCCATGCGAGAATACGTGCAATCATCGCCACACGCCGCGAACGGGGTGGCCGGCATTCCTTGAGCCCTAACTAGGCGCATTCGTCACCTGATCACCAGCAGGAAATAAAACCTATGTTAGAAGACGATCGTTGTGTAATCAAAGAGTTTCAATCTCTCACCGATAGGACCATCAACGGCCCAACCCGAACAGTCATCACTGGACGGTCTAGACCTAGACTCGTTGCCTGTTGGTGCAGCGAGAGCTAGCGCGCAACAGCATAATGCCACGAGTAAGGACCGCGAGAAATGCATTCCGTCTGTGCAATGTGAGAAATTCGCATTCACGCGGAAAGTAAGGATTACGGACCAAGCAGTGCTTTGAAAGGGTGAGGAAGGAACAGATGGGCCTTCCGGAGGACTCACCATAATGTGGCCATTTTATCATCGAAGGCATGAGACCTTGAAAAGGCGTGTTTTCCTCGGCACCTTAGTACACCCTGATCGGTGTTAGTTGTTGTGGAGGCAATGCCTCACTGCCCGCGCATACACCTTCAAGCCTGACTTCAAGAGTTACTTCACGGTTCCAGTACATACTAGGACTTGACTACATAATGCATCCTCGTGGAATAGAGCTGACATAATGACCCCGACCTAGCGGAGTCTTCTTGAATCCTGATCCGGGGCTTTTCCTCATGGTGGGGGCGGTGCCATCTCCTGCCGATCGGCGGCATCACAGGAGTGATCTTGGCGTTCCCCAAATGACCAGCGCCGATATTGTCATAACGAGAACGGAACTTGTTATTACGCAAATGCGTAAAGATAGTAATGATGGACTCAGCCGCACTCGAGATCATATCTGGTTCCGTTGCATGCCTTGTGCAGCTGGAAAGCCTACAACGTCCAAGATGAACCTTACCTACATCACTCTTGCCATTTTCAACGTCCTCCTCACGACTTGGAGATGCGTCAACAGATGGACCTCAGAGGCGCCTCCGGCAGTCCGTAAGTCGCTTTGCAAAACGATCGAAATGTCGACCATCTTGACTGACCTACCTCTCGCAAACCCTCAGATGCTCCAAGCTACAGCTATCGCAGCAATGACTACCCACTCGAACTACCTTTCGGCATCTCCGACAGTCCAGTCGCCATGACCCTCCACGAGACCGTCCATTTCCCGTTCAACATGTCTGATCCCATTGCGCAGATGGAGTGGGACAATCTCGTCACTGCACCGAAAGAAGCTGGTCGTACGCGTCTCGGCCCGGACCACAGGATATTCACCATGGTGTTCTGGCATCATTTCCACTGCCTGTGGTCGATCCAGAGGGCACTGAATGACCGCAATGATACGTACGCCGGTTACGGGCACCTACACCATTGTTTCAATTACCTACGGCAAACGCTGCTATGTCAGGCGGCGGATACGCTTGAACTCGGAGATTTCATGGAGAGGGATTTCGAAATGGACAGGGTTGGAGACACGTTGGTCTGCCGCGACTGGCAACAGGTTTATGATGGATTGGACGAGAATTATCGGGACTGGACAGAATGGGCTAAAGAGTGGAACTGAAGCTTGGAACGAGCCTCGTTATGTACTAGTATCCAACACGTCGTTTCTAACATATCACTCCTTTCGTTCGCTATAGTCAGAGCTAGCGCACTGAGTGCGCCGATGTTCTTGCAATCTATCTCATAGAAGGCAGTCGGGAACAGGACAAAACGTTTACTTTATTGGCTTCACATTGTACGCACTAGCACCCATATACGTCGTAAGTCGATTCAACGGACAAAGTACGACATGTCTAGGTAACTTATGGACATAGCTCATTTGGTGGAATGTTGCACCACATGAATGGCTACAACATCATGGATCAGAACCGAGGGTATCATTGACAAGCCCAAACTGGGTGGCTCACCAGGTGATGTGTCCTTGATTTGTACCCACTCCACATGACAATTGGGATCGCCGCCTGCTTCTTCCATTGGAAGACAGCTGAGCTCGAATGAAAGGACCTCGTCTGTTACACAGCTAAACTTCCTGTGCCATGTCACGATGCCGTTTCCAAGCAGAATATTTCCAAGCTTCGCGATGCGCGGCGGACGGGTGTCGTAAGAAAGGGAAACACTGTCCAAAGGAATCGACGAGTTGACACGAAACACTGCGAGAGAACCCGAGTGGCCTTCCTGACCATAGGACTCCGGCAGGTCTATGTGGAGCTCGCAGATCTCCATCCCCCAGTCAATTGCACGGAATTGGATGATAGTGGACATCTTTGTGTTTCAAGAATTTGTGTCAGAGAAAT
>JBBPOE010000203.1:0-41343 GCA_038091295.1 Tylopilus felleus | reverse complement strand
TAATCCTGTGCCGTGGTAACTCACTGATGTTGCACCACCTTCATGCATGACATGAACGTGCAATTGATGCAAATCTACCGACCTATTCTCCCCTATCTGGACGCGAAGAAGGCCTGGGGTTATATTTTGGCTTCGACAGAAGTGGGCATACGTTGAGTCGAACCGCTGTTTATCCAGTGGCATAATGCCCGCCGCTTGCCGCGTCTGATCGGTAACCTTCTGTCCACCTTGGCTCGCGAAATTCCCCAGATTAGGAGACATAGTATTCGGTAGTGGACCAGCAGCAATTTGGTGCGGAGTACCTCCACTTCGAGGAGGGATGGTGTTCGGGCGTCCAATCGGCGTGGGCTGAACAGGAAGCTGCTGATTTAAAGCACCTTGAGTCTGGGCAGGCATCGGAGATGGAACGTTTCCAGGAAACTTGTACGGGGACACAACAGGTTGGTTAGTCTGAGCAGCAAAACCGGGTTGAACCTGGGCATTGGACACGGGTGCCTGCTGAGGTTGCTGCGAGGTGGAATGCGCCATAGGGTTGCTACAAGAACGTCAACGCTAATCAGAGACCTGACGATCGAAAGGACATACATATGAGGCATGTTTGGGGGTGTTATCCCGTTCGCCATCTGCTGAGTCACCATGGCGCCGTACGTGGCTACAAATCTGGCACACACTTCCTTCCGGTTAGCGTGTTCTCCACGGAGCTGATTGAGCTTTTGCTGCAGGTGAGGATCGTTCGCAGTGCGTGCATTCTGTAAGAGAGCTGCAATGCTGTTCTCAGTCTGCGATATCAGACTGAGCAAATAACCCCTCCTCTCCTGGAACTCGGGCAGCGTCATCATTCTTTTCTGAGTCGATTGCTGATTCCCAGGTACCATACCCTGATTGGAACCCGGGCCGACGGGTTGCGCAGCAGGATGGGGAGAGCCATGCATATGGTCCTGAGAAGATTGCATGGAGGAAGACGCAAACATGTCCACGGAGGTTGATTGATTCGGTGAATGTTGGGCGCTAAGGCCAGGCTGCTGTAGACGAGCCATTTCCTGTTGACTGAGCATTTGGAGCTGACGGGAAACGCCGGGATTCATCGCTGCATGCATCATGGGGTTCATATTGAACGCCGCCTTCATTTGTTGCTGGGTATTCATAGGCACGTTGGTAAAATTAGACGGTATGAGGGACTGGGGCTGGTTCGCCTGAGGATCGTGAAAAACGGGGCCGGAAGGGTTCATGCGTTGAGCGTTAAGCCCAAAGGATTGTTGCATCTGTTGAGCCATGGGTTGGCCTTGTCCATGAGATAGAGCCTTCGCTCGCGCGAATTCCTGCATCTAAACATAGAAAATGTCAGTATAACCGTAATTACGAGAGAAAATAGTTCTCAGCGAGATATAAACTTGAGCAAAAGATTGTATCCAGCACAGTAGTGAGTGATAAGATGATATGCAAGGTAATTGGAGCGGAAAGGGGGATTGACCACTCATATCATCATCACATACGGATAGCCATGCACATCATGAGCGCGAGGTAAAGAAATTTCCCAGACATGACTGAGGCGGCAAGGGAAAAAGACGCGCAACAGGAGACTGACCTGGTGGTTCATCTGGGAAGCGGAGGGCAAATCGCCCGATTGCTGTTGACGGTATGGGTTCTGAGGCTGATTCATCTGCTGCCACATGCGACTATGCTCGGGGTTAGAGAGCGCCGAAATCATCTGAGGGTCGGGTTGTTGGGACTGCGGTGGCTGTTGAGGGATCTGGGACTGTTGGAGGGAATTGGGCGTGTGGTTCTGGGGAAACATGGGGTACGGGTGCATGCGATCGGCCATAATCCAAAGTCCTGGGCTTAGTAGAGTAGATGTTTTAGGGTGCTGTAGAGCGCTGAGACGACCGGGACGAAGCTCGACGTATGAGGTACGACCGAGAACGTTGTCGGGAAAGGGGGCCGTGCGCGACGGCGGGGAGGGGGATGGGCGACAGCAACAGCAATACAGAAGGATGCTGGTGGTGGGAGCGAGGTTGAGTCCGACCTTCCAAACACCTGCTAAGCACAGACCATAACGGACCAATGCGGACTTTGAAATACCATCCTCTTGCATACAAACTCTTCCTTAAAAAGGTATCTCCACATCAATTTTATTACAGAAAATACTCAGTATATCCGCGGAAAAATCTAGCTAGCCCCCACCACCTGCGAGCGCCAACGAGTGTCCTGCAGTCCTGCATCCACAATAATTGGTTTCTGTCTTGTTTGTTTGCCCCACTCTGTAGCACGCCTCGTCCTCACCTGCAGTGTCGGGTGGAGCATCAGACGTGAACGTGCGTGCGAAGCTTTTACCCTGGTTCCGTCCTGCAAGGAAATGCCTCACTTTTTTTCCCCTCTCGGAGTTGTCATTTTATATTCATATTTTTGCTGGATAGAGAGTAATCAGATAAAACTCTATTTCGCAAGTATATCCCAACTATATCTAACCGCGCCATTATGCTTGTGTTCATGATGACCACCCGAGGGTCACACACCCGCCGTAGGTCACAGGTCACACTAACTTTTCTTGGGCTAGCCAGCGGACGAAGCTATGAAGGACCGCTACTGTGACTCACTCAAGGCTGAGCGCGACCGCGGAGGCTGTTTCGTGCACTTGGATGCGCTGTCACACAATTGTCACACGCTGCGATCCCAAAATGATCACAATATTATTTTTCCCGTTGGTAGAACCTCATTCTGGTGCACGAGGCGGCGTTCACCGACTTCATAACGATCGGGAACCGCACGCCGGCATCAGCTCAACGACCCCTGTGTTTACTTATCTGAATTTATATTTTGAGAATTGCACGCCGTACGTACATATAGACGACTTGCCTTCTGACTTCCACGACTATTCAGTGGGTCCAGTTACATCGGAGTATGGTCATTGCCAAAGCTGTACCGTTTTTGCCGTCAACCTCTGTATAAATTGTAGTGCACGACGTATCGGGTATAAATCATAACGCAGACGTGAGTTCTGAACGATAGTATCTATGGTTTAAATCTATGAATCTTGCTGATCGACTGTCATTCTGAAATGACAAACGAGAACTACGGGTGTGCAGATGCATATCCTGTCCCTTCATTAAGCAAAAAAAAGGCCGTTGAATTTCTATAGTAGGGGACTGCAGCGTGGGGCACTGCGTTGGGGCGGCGCGACGATCCTTCCGATAGCCACGACTGTCAAGTCAAGGCTTCTTCTGCTGCTCTGCCATCCGCTTTCGGACGGTCTCGATGACAGAACTCACGTAGACATGGTCAAATTGCTGAAGGCGGTCTTTGTACGCTTTCTCCAGATGAACGGCTATCTCAGGAGAGGATCGTGCCGGCTCGGATGCTGTAGCAGCCGTTCGGATGAACCCGAGCCGCCCACCAACCACGTCCCAAGATTTGCGAGCAGATACCTACAATAATTAAATCTCGTCACAAAGTACAACGAAATAAAGCAAGTTGGTAACCAACCCTAGCAAAACTTCCTTCTTGCATGACTGCAACGTGCAGTGAGTATACATCAATCACGGGTTTGCTCACATCTGGCATGACAATGGTCGTATTCATTTCAATAGATCTCCCCTGGCAAAAATGTGCATAAGCTGCGTCAAAACGGGACCTGTCGAGCGCAGGGGGAATATATGATGCGAGGGCGGCGAATTGCTCCGCAGTCGGGTGAGAGACTTGAGCGATGGCTTGGTTTAGGCGGACTAACAAATCTTCGCGGCGTTTGATCTCAAACTGTGCTCTTTGGTACTTGACTGTCCAAGAATCCTGAGTTTGAGTCGCAGGTGTAGTTGGTGCAGCAGATGTTTGAGCCGACGCAACGTCGGGCAGGCTGGGGGTAGACCGCGTCTGAGATTCAAAGTGAGGTTGAGCAGAGCGCAACTCTGCAGCGAATTTTTGCCAGGACTCGATCGACTCTTGAAGAACTTTGCGTCGTTCGATGAGCTCGGTAAGCGTGTAGGCTTTCGTAGGGACCTGTGGTTGCCCCGTGGGAGGACCTAACTGGGGTTGCGAGGATGATCGGCGGAGTTGAGGTACGTTCAAGGAAGCGTCAGAGGGGAGCGGGTGAATAACGTTTGGAGCAACGGGTGGCGTTGTTCCAGAAAGTGTTCTAGCGTGAAGTGTATCAGCGGGTCCGGAGTCCGTGGACGGCCTTTTCATACATCAATACGGTTTTACGTTCGCCAAAAGGGGGGTTAATAGCACACCTCTCGCGTTCTGGCCCTGACCTAGCTTCTCCACTCGTGTCCCCTCCCTGACTCTCTTCATGTAGTTCACCATTCTGGGCCATCTTGATAGCCCTATCAACCCTATCTAACAAGTCTTTCCTGTTCCTCGCTTCGCCACGTACTTGTTGTATCTTGGACCTGGGAATGCCGGATCGAGCAGCCATTAGATGGAGCACGGCATCATCAATGTGGGAAATCGCATTCTGAAGGAGTAGATTGCGGGCACGAAGATGAGATACAAGCGTCGTACGGGTCTGCGGGTTGGCCTGCGGTTCTTTCCCTTTAGTCACGTCGGAGGACGGGTGAGGTGGGGCGGTAGAAGGCCGCGTGGGGACGTCGGACGTCGAGGTCATAGAAGATGATCCGGGGAGCGCTGAAGGCGATCCTGACCTGGCGTCAGGAAGTATCGTCTTTGTCGCTGTAGGCGATAGAGTGGACCCATTGGCAGGTGGCGTTTGGTTTGGAGGATCGTCGTCGGGTGGATTACAACCGTCTGGTATCATGTAGCATGTGGGATCTGATGGCCTGGAAGCTAAAGTTGTCATTAAACCAGGAGAAACGAGAGAAGTACTGACGGTGGAAGCAGCTTTGGAGCAAGGTGAGTATGTTATGAGCCTACAGCCTAGCCATTTTCAAGTGCACAGCCACACCCACATTGGCGAACATTCGCAAGTGGACAATAGTGCAGTAAGACTGGTGTGATTAAATAATATAAATCGTAGATACTGATGGATACAACATGTAATGGTAGATACATGATTATTTCTAATAAAACGAAGGTAGAATATCAATGGGTGGCGCTTCCGGAGCTGCCCCCATCCTGTGGTGATTTGATCACGATGGCTGGACCTGCCTCTAATATAACATCCGCATCATCGTCGTCGTCGATGTCTTCATCGACTTGTTGATCAGCATAGAATGTATCACCTTTGCTGACATAAATGCTACCCAAAGGAGGGGACGTGGCTTTCTTTGAAAGGGGTACAGGTCCAGCGGCGAGAATAGGGTCATTGCCATCTTGAGGTACTTCTTCTAGTGGATCAGGCGTTTCGACGGTAGCGGCAGATGCAACTTGACGCTTGAAGTAGTAACGCAAGCCGACGGGTATCAAGACACCGATGACGACGGCAGACAAGAGGAAGAAGTTTTTCCAGGAAAAGAGATGAAAATCTGCTGCAGAAGTCATTTCATCGAGACCACCGCCGATGGTCGTATGTATGACGGTGGCACCGAATACACCGAGCCAAGTGCTTGACCAAAAAGGGATGAGACCAATGCCGACGTGAGGACAGACAAGGTTGATGACCCAATGCGGGGGGAGGGGTGCGATACGGAGGATGATGAGAAAAGAGAAAATATTGTCTTTTTGTTGGCGAATTTTTTCGGACCATTTGTCGAGGCGAGCCTTCCACTTTGGAACGGTGAGGAGGGCGGGGCCAAAGGCAGCGCTGATGAGATAGCAAAGGGTAGCGCCGGAAGCGATGCATGTGCAAGCGAGTGGGAGTGCAGCGGGTACGCCCCAGACTGCACCGCCGAGGATAGAGAAATACATGGAACCAGGGAGAGAGAAAGTCTGGAGGCTATCAAGGGAGAGTGAGATGGGGAAGGGGAGCGGAAGAGAGACGTACAATAGATACGTGATGACATAACAGATGATGATTCGCACCGGGTAGATGTCCCGGTACTTCTTTAAAAGGCCGTTGAGCACTTTTAAATCATCAAACGATTTAGGTATGTGAAGTAGTGAGCGATCATCGCTGCAAGGGGGATGAGAAGGAGAGTCTAGAAATCAAAGGGCACGCACGGTGAGAGGGTAGGGAGAGCGAGGAAGAGTGTGCCACCGAGGAGGAGTGTAGCAACGAGGAAGATGGCTGCCATGCGGAGTGCTGCGGAGAGGAGAAGTCGAGTAGAAGAGGGGCGAGGGGAGTCCTGTGTTGAGCCATAAAAGGACGTGTCGTCCTGGGGAAGGAGGGGGTCGGTGTCGTGGACGGTATTGAGCGTATACTCGGATGTGTTTGAGTGGTGCATGGTCGTCGAGGAAGGGATAGCAATAATAAAATTATTATTATTATTTAATTGTATATAATCACGTGATGTCTTCGACAAAGGAGAGTAGGACGAGACTGGCGCGCTGACTGAGGCCTGTGCAGGCGACAGCGGGCGATCAGCGATGACACACATCCTTCCTCCACACTCGAACATCTCCCTCCACTCTGCACTACACATGGACCAGCGTCAGCCTCAACAACACATACAGCCAGCTCAACAACAACAACAACAGCAACAGCATCAGGAACAGCATCAGCAGCAACAGCAACAGCAGTCTCAACCCCAACAGGCGCCCTCCCAAGCACCCAAGAAACGCAGAAAACAAGACTCTCCCCACGACGATGCCGCTTCTCCCTCAGAACCGAGACGTCTCAGACGCTCCCATGAGGCTTGCGCACGCTGCAGGAGTAAGAAAATTAAGGCAAGTCCCGTCGGTAGTCACCGACCGCAAATCTCCGTTCGCCTGTCTTACTCGAATCCAAGTGCGATTCAAAACATCCAAAGTGTACCGCCTGTGCGACCGCCGGCGTGCCCTGCCAGCAAGAGGACAGACACAGACAAACCCTTACCCTACGTGGTCACTCAGAGTATATCGAGCGCCAAATCGCACTCTGCGACGCTCTCCTCAAACGCCGTCTACCCGGTTTCAACCTTGCCAGTCTCGACGAGTTCTGTGTTCGCGAGGGCATAGACGTCGAGACCACTTTACACCCTCCCTCCGATTTTCACAACCCACACTTCCAACAGCACCCAAACCCACCCCCTCCCGGATCTTCTTATTACCCTCCCCTCGTTCCCGGCTACCCCCATCCTGGTGTTCCAATATATGGCCCGTATCCACCTCACATCCCCATTCCCGGTCCTCCCGGCTCCTATGGCCCCCACATGCATCCTGGCTTCCCTCCCCCTCCCCCTCCCCCTCAGCACATGCAGCCGCCTCCACATCAAATGCAGCCCCCGCCCCCTCACCCGCTCCCACCGCATGCTGCTACCCATGAGGTAAAGGGTCAGGACCCTCAGTCTCTCGACATGTCCGACACTCCCGTACGCACCCGTCTCCCCTCCATCTCCTCTTGTTCGCTCATCTTCTCATCATCTAGGCCATCGCAAAGAGTTTCGGCGTTCATCCCCTCATCATGGGCGAAAGCCAGCTCGCAGCTCAAAACGACAGAGAGGATCTTGCCGTTGGTTCCAATGGTCTCACATCCGGTCGTGATCAGAACATCACGGAGGCATCTCTTCCCCGTGATCTCAACGCCTGGTTCTCTATTTCCGTTGCCACTTCATTTGCTGGCGCGCCATCTCGTGCAGTTTCCAAACTCACAATTTGGTTACCAAAAGACCGCAAAATGGTCAAGAACGTCGTCGACGTTTACTTTACTCATCTCAACGTTCACCGACCCGTCTTTTTCCGTGCCGACTTTGAACGCCGGCTCAACGCACTCTATGATTTGGAAGATGTCCAACACGATCCGGGATATGTTTGTAGCATGTATCTCGTCCTTGCTCTTGGTACCTTGAGCGAACTCAACCACAAGGCCACCCTCGCCGATAACGGTGTCAAGTCCCCCACCGACAGCCCAATTTCCACCAAGAAGCTTCTTCCAGGTGAATGGCCCGAGCACTATGAATTCTTTGAGCGCGCCCTGGCCGTCAAACCTCACCTCCGTGTCACTATCACGAGCCTCCAGGCGCTCATATTGTTGCAATGGTATCTGTACACAGAGGTGAGCCCCGCGCGTTCACTGAGTCTCGTACTATCTGACAACATCTATGCAGCGGCAAGGACGTTCCCTCTGGCGTCTTGTCGGCAGCCTCGTCCGGCTATCGATCGAGTTAGGTCTTCACCACGATCCCACCTCCCAGAATAACACATTTACGGAGGAAGAAGCACAACTACGGATTCGTTTGTGGGGTATTGTAATGGTCCATGATCGTGGGACGTCCATCCTCCTCGGTAGACCACTCGCTATCGCTCCATCAGATTCGAACACACCCCATCCTTCTCGACCCCTAACAGGCCAGCCCATGGATTTCTCCGAGCACTTCTTGCTATCCCATCCTGTCGCAGAGATCCAGGCTGACATCATCAACTCCCTCTATGCCCCTTCCAACAAGACCGTAGATGCCGTGATGCGACATGCGACTCGGATTATCAAGAGTATGACGGAGTTCCGAAGACAGCTGCCAGAGAGTTACAAGTACTACTTTGGTGGGACTGAAGATTGGCCACTGGAAAAGAGACAGGAACTAGTTCGTGGCATTACGGAGGATCAGGGACTGACGCTGCTCAAGATCGGGATAGCGAGAATTTTGCTGCTAAGAGCACTATTCAGCCTGAAGGAACTTGATTACTTGTCTCGCTCGAAGGCGCTCGTCGATGGTGAGCATCAGATTTTCTTATCTACTGAGATACTCATGTCCGGCCAGCGATCGTCACTTCACACAACATTATTATCGTACACAATCAGCTCATCCGGTTCCCCGACATCGCGTTTTTTGTCTCTCCAATTCCGCTCCACATCGCGGCCATGGTCATTCTGTATGGGCACATGTCGCACTGTGAACGTTTATCCCGACAAGTCATGATTGAAGACGTTTGGATGGCTCTCGATATGTTGCCGCGATTCCGGTGGCGCTGGGAAAGGAAAGATTTGAATGGTGGTCACCCTTTGATCTCCAAGCTTGCTGAAAAGGTTCTCAATGTTGACCTTCATTCCGTCGGGCCTCCCAAAGACCCTGTCTTACTCTCTGAACCTGATTGGGAAACAGAGAACGTCATTCTAGGTTCCCCGTCAATGGCGTCTCCCCGCTTGCAACAGCAACAACAAAAGACACCGACTATGGCTCACCTGTCGCACCAGCCGGAGGCGAACGCTCCTGGGAGTGTGGCTTACGGGTCGCGAACGGGTTCTCAAAGCACCACGCCTGTGAAGAGCGCTGGTGCGCAGATTTCCCCCGGGGTTCTTGGGGATAAGCTTGCCGAGATCCCGACCGGCTTGTTTTACCCTTTCTACCCCGAGAACCCGATGGGTTCCATAATCAACTCGCAGGTATCAGGGAACGAAGGCGGGAACGCGAATAATGATAATGGTGGAGACTATAGCCAGTTGTTGGCAGCCGCCGCTGCACAACCAAACGGGGCGGATGGGACGTATGGGTATCAACCATCGCAAGACTCTTACATGCTGGAAGAAATTATGCCAGTAAGCGTACCAACCAACAGCCATACGGGTGCGATCTGGGTCAACGTCGTGAGTGCTTCGCAGGGATTGCCTCGTCTTCGCTGATGCACCGGGCTACGGTAACTTTTCTCCCATGATTCTCTAGAACCAAAAGAGTGTCCGGTATTGACTGATTCTAGATCGTTACCTTTTTTTGTCGAATTTTCTTGACTCCGCCCATTTTTCCCGCTAGTTTCGGTGTTCGAGCTCTCTGATGTTCTCTTCTTCAGCCTTGCCTCGGACAGTCCATGTACAATACGTTTTGCAGAGGTGGCTCTTCTTATTTCTCCTTATACACACCGATTTCGTCCAGTTTCCCGTCTCACTGTTCGTTTCTGTGCTATCCCTGCTTTCTTCACCGTTTTCTGATCTCTTCCATCGCCAACTCGCAGTCCGTAGCTCCATCATGATAGCCTATGATCCTTTTAACGAGACTGCTGCTTGCATAATCGGGCCACCTGGATCATGCCAAAACCGCGTAATACAATTTCTGATATTGTGTCCGAGTGAAAAGGTCAGGAACGTTGTTGAAGGCGAAATAAATACCCCAGAACGTAATACGAAACCAAAACGATGTCTATGAATACAACGGAGTGTCCTGATGTGACATGAAGGAAATAGTACAGGGTGGTTAAAGCCAGCAGGAAACGAACGTTGAGCCAAAGATAACAACTGGGACGAGCCTATCCCAAAATACGTTCCATCCTGTCCAGAACCATGTCGATGCCCCTGATGAGAAGCACGACGTGCTTGGGCAACAGCGCCGCCTTGTCGCACTCTCTGTTCCTGCCGTCTGTCGGGCTCCTCTGACCGTTGGCGGCTATAGCGTCCTCTCGGGCGTCCTGAATGGCCATTTCGAGCGTGACAGGGAGATAGAGTGTAATACGGGTGAGTTGGATAGTCAAACGGGAGCGACCCGTGATGTCGAGGTAGGGCAGCTGACGAAAGGCGTACTGCAGTTCGAGGACGCGCACGAGTTCAGCGTGCAGCGCGAGGATGCAGGCACGACACGCTTGCGTTGTCGGCGCGATCAGATCCGAGCCAAGCAAGAGCGGTGCGGAGGGAACTTACTGAGGACGCGACCGCGTATGTTTTCGAGCACGGAAAGCACGGAATTGATGCCCTCGTCGCTGAGTTTCAGGGATGGGTTGAGGTCGCTGATGGCTTCTAGAGACGGAGTGAGGGACGTCAGGGGTGACTCACAGGAGGTCTAGCCTCAGTGTGCTCACGAAGCAGCGTGCGTATCATCTCGAGGTTGCCTTCCAAAAAGTCGCTGACGATGCTGAAGAGAACGCCCTTGAAAGTTTCGTCTGCGTACCCGAAGGGATGTGAACGCAAGAAATCGTGTTGCTCGCCGTTTGGGCGAGCGTCGTACATTCGTTTTAGAGAGGGCTGGGAGAGCACGCCGTACGCTATAGAGACTCTTTGGAACGCATGGGTCGCGTCCGGGTTTCCGGGACACTTGCTGCGCGCGGGTTGAGAGTGAGAAAGATAAAGAAGGAGGAAAGGAGACGAACTCTGGGTGGCAAGCTTTACTACGCGAGAGATAAGCCCGTCTGAGGGTCAGTCTGTCGATGGCTGGAGAACGGGCGACGCCGAGGATGTGGTAGAGGTCATTGGTGGAAAGGACTTCACATATCTCTCGTGCACGAATGTTTTCCTGACTTTGTCCAGGAGGCAATGGTTCAAAGAGGTCCGGAGAACGTGGCCGCGGTAACCAGTCTCTGCATTCCGTCAGTGCACGTTGGCGATCCTTACCAGAGGCGAAAAGGGGTAGGCGGCAGTACGATGATGCTGGATCGGAGAACATGGTGAGGGAACACGAAAAAGAGAGAGAGGACGAGTTGCATACCTGGACTGAGAAGGTAGGAAAACATCGTGGAGAGACATTGGAGACGTTAGATCTAATGTACTGTGAACGTGATATGTCACTTTCGAATTCCTTATCTTATCGTAAAAGACTCCGCGCTAGGAGACAATCGCCCCCAACGTGCTACCGAACTTGTTTAACGAGCGTCTCACCTCGCCTCGCTCACCCATCACTGTCAGGCGGACAGCATAGCCCTCGGCGGGCTCCTCGTCCTTGCCGCACGCCGTCAGCTCATACCGCCCAAAGGCCCAATTCAGGATGTAGACTCCACTTTCTAGGCGCACGAATCCTTTGATTCTCCACACCGTCTCTTTCGATACCGCCTCCAGTGCATCCCGGAGTAGCCTTTCCTCTATGGTGCTGACTCCTTCACCCCCATGCACGGTGGCGCCAAGTGTATGGTTGGCATGACAAGCTGGACCAGATCCCTTGGAAAGCGTGAGAGTCTGAACCTCGTCGTGGTGGACCTCTCCACCAACAACGTTCGTCTCGTTGCGCGAGTCTTGAAAGAGTTTGGTATCGATCCCGAAGAGGAGATTGGGGTCCACGCCATCCCGTCTATCACACCTAATTTTCGGTGTTGAATCATTCAGGGTATTGAGGTGATCAAGCACGAGGTCAAGTGCTCTGTCATCGACATGCTCCCATTTGTTCTACAAATCCTCGAAAAGTCATCAAATCCGCAAGGTCGACAAGAGTACTCACAATAAGTATGATGTCCGAGTAGCTCGCTTGCATCTTGGCTGTGGGTGATGTATCCTCGTAACCGGAAAAATTCTCGGCGTCTATGACGGTAACGATCGCGTCTAGTTTGATGTCATCGTTTGTTTCACGCTCTAGTTCACGGATCTGGAATGCGAGGGTGGCAGGGAAAGCAGATCCACTATTGCGATCAATGATGGTGAGACTTTCGGAGTAGATCACCGTTACCTGCACTCTATGATGATGCGGTCTGGACGAAATTTATCTAGGATGGATGCAGGGGTAAACTTTATTCTGTCCCATCAGGACGTGGGTTCCTACCTCTAATCTCTAAGAGGGCGTTCTTCATCTGACCCACAAGGACACAACACCTGGCCGCCGGCGTTCAACACAGTGGACTCGACCAACAGGATCAAGATACGCACATGCAACCATTGAGTATTTCATTGACAGCTGCCAAGCTGGACTGTTTTGCAAGCTGACTGTCAACTGCTCATGATGATTAGGACGATCTCGTTATCGGTGGTGGTGGTAACCCCACCTTCGACGTCTCCAAACTCGTTCTTGAGAAGTACGACCTTGTAGTCTTGTGGGAGTTTGGGAAGCAGGGAGAGGATTATGGATGTTTTTCCCGCTCCTAGGAATCCGGTGAAAACAGTGATGGGTATGTAGGGTATCTGAGCCTGGGCCGGCATGATGATCTAGTCTAGTTGGGTTCGATCAATCTTGTGACTTGAACAAGTTAGGCAACTCATATTGAAAGTGTCGCTTGCAGGTTATGTAATCATGAGCCAACTCCTCGAGTACGGCAAGTCTGACTCCAACCTGACCATGTCGGGTCGTAGTACTACCAAACATTCGGCAGTAGCTCTGAACCGCAAAGCTGCCCCGCTCCTCTTCGACGCGTCCAAAATCGCTGCGGCTCACACTTACTTCGCGTTTGCTGCGTTTATCTCCGCCCTTCTCATTGGTTGTGCGCTTCACTACAAGAAAATCGTCAAGAACGGCATTGCAGGATATCCAGAAGAGTGGTTTCCCTCTGTCTCTGCAACGTACGTGTATTGGCCGTCTATACAGATATCCTCTTGCTCACGTCTGTCAATTCAGTATCGGAGACTGGTACCCAGAGCGCAATGTCTTCCAGATCTTCATAGCAATAACGAGCGGTCCCCGGTTCTCTCTCGTATTTCTGCAATACTTGATCACCCGCACGTCTCATTCAACCTTGCCGCGTTGGATCTTCCTTGCCGGTATTATACGCACACTCGCGTGTGGAGGCTGGGTGTACATCACGTCAAATGATCACCACGATGCTCATGACGTGCTTATGATATTGTATATCGTTTGCAACGTGCCGTGGATGTTGGGAGGGATCGTGAATACCCCTGCTAGCCATGTACAAGTAAGGAAGAGACGGTTCGTATCATTACTCTTCGCCTATAAACCTATTTCAATCCAACATTCACAGGCAACTCGTCGCTAGCGCGTCAGTACCTTCGCGTCTTGATACGGATCGTGGCTCACATTTAATCTAGTTTCTTTGTGTCAATTATTCCTTTGGTGTACTTCTTCATTCAACATAAAGTACATAGGATACCTGGAGGTAACGCCCATATATCTTTGTCATTTGGCTCAACTCACTCTTTCATAGCTTATACACAATATGCTTTTTTCGAATGGGGGCTCATTTTCTTGGATGTGCTCTATGACTCCATCTCAGGAGCTGACTTCAGGCATTGTAACTTGCAGGCAAGCAAGTTTCAACCACACATTTTCTGTTTGCTAACTCTATGCGTAGATTGCTATCGGTGTATCGCTGGACTCCAGTATCGAGCATAAAAACATGTATAATCACTTGCGTCACATCGCCTAATTGCAATCTAACGTTCCCGTAAAAATAGGCCCCTTCCTCCGGCCAACGACAGTGAATTGACATCAGTTCATTATAAGACACCCAAGTCGAATGACAAAGCCATGTCACCGGCCGTCCATGTCAAAGCTCAAGTAACAGCGGCCTCTAGGGAATCTAATTCCGATGTTCGTGTGGCAGCACCTACTTCTAGAGGCTTCGGACAGTGGGCCCTTTTGAATGGCTCGGTGTTGAGATCATGGCTGATCTTTGTGGCTGACCTTTATTTGTGTGAGTGATGACATTAATCTCTCCCCGCAACAAGAATCTGAATTCCGACCATGCGCTGTCATTTTGCGCACTTCAAAACTGAACCTGATTAGCGTATCTATTTTGGTCAATCGTGACTTCTTTGCTTACAACGCTGTTTTACTTTTCTGTCTGGGAGCTCGGTCTCTCTGGCGCAGAGGCAGCGTTGTTCACCTATCTCGCTCCGACTTTGCTTGGGATAACACCTCTGCGCAACTGGGCATTGACAAGATGGGGTAAAGTGACATTGCGACTGCTTTCTGTAATCGGGCTGGCTGCATACAAGATCAATGGTCCACTGGACCGGCTTTGGGCGGTCATTGTGGCCAACATCGCCGTTCTTCTGAGCCAGGCTGCAGAATGGACTGTGGGATTTGATACATACCAGGGATTCCGTGCGTTTTTTTTGTTACCATGGCAGGAGGAATAGACAACGCTCAAATTGATATTTAGTCTTGGGTGCGGGATTAATATTGTCATCCCTGTCGAAGCACGCCAATCATTCGAACAATCCAGGTATGGGGACAAACGAGTCTCTCAACTCATACGGGCTGATGTTTGCATTGCAGTCTGGCCGATGTTGAACGAAGAGACTGGCGGTTACAACAAGACCGGAATAGTGATAGCTGTCTGTGCTATTCTCGAGCTAGCAACCCGTCCATCTAGCCCTCCTGTCAAGGAAGGAAAGTCAGGCAAGCCGAAGGATGTATCACACAATGCAAAGGACATTTCCCGGAGTTGGATACCTTCGTCGATTGCACTGGGATCGCTATTCTTCACGTTGCATTGCATGTTCACGGACTCTAGCACTATCATCGCTTGGTCATGGACCGGATACCAGGACGGACAGCCCAGAGGGCCACTACCACATTTACATGGGTCCATCACTTTGTTTGCGCAGGCTTTCGGTCTAATCATCCCTACCATCCTTCCAACTTCAGTCTCCCATGCATTCCTCACTCATCCCCTGTGGTTTGTTTATGGTTGTGCAAGTGCATTCGTGATGTACCGTTTCCGGGATTGGACAGGATTTTTAGGTGGACTAAACTTTGCAGTCTTCTGCATGTCAATCCTCTCCCCGATTTTATCACAGTCTTCCGCATGGCAACGTGATAAAGTGGGCAGGAGGCACTTTGTGGCATTCTTTACCGCCATTCTGTTCTACCTCGCCAACGTGTGGACCGTTGCATATGCTTTCGTTCCTGGGGGCCTCTACCTGCGGGAGAGAACTGACTTGTACGTACCTCTTATATTCTTTCGTCCACTGTTTCAGACTGCATTCCCAGAGTCGTCATCGGCCAGTTGGCCGCTATCTCGCTTGGATTCCGTTTCCCGTTCGGAGCATCGACTAGATCCAACTCGCTCCCTCGTATGCCGAGTTTCACACGGATCCAAATTCCCGCGACCCTGTGTCTTTTATCTCTTGCATCTGTTCTTGTCACACTGCTCCGTTGGCCCGCTGTTGGCCCTCGACCATACAAGGAAGGAACGAGGACGTTCAACGCTGGTATTTGGACAGTTCATTTCGGTATTGACAACGCAGGACACGACAGTCAGCGTCGCATACGAGATGTGATCAGGTATGCTGCCATTCCTGTTTCAGTGAAATTCGTCAGTAAGAGACAATTCTGATTTGGATGTCGACAGGGATATGCAGCTTGATGTCGTCGGTTTGTTGGAGACAGATCTCCATGTGAGTGCTGATGTTATCGTTTTGTGAGCGAAACTGAAATAGGCGCGGATTAGCGGACGGTGTACGGGAACCGCGACCTGTGAGTAGTGAGGTTAATCGGCTGAACTAATTGCAAAGAGTGATACATCGATTAGGACTCGTGTCGCTGCCGAAGAGTTGGGTTATGTGAGCTCTATACTTCTTTTGGCGATCAATACCTCATAATCTTTCCTAGTATGTTGACTTAGGTCCAGGTCCCAACTTGCATACTTGGGGAGCAGCCTTGTTATCTAAGGCAGGTATTCTACTTTTGTGAGGTGATCGGGAGACTCACCCAGATTTCTCAGTTCCCGATCATCCATTCTCATCACCACCTGCTTCCATCACCTCATGGCGAGCTTGCGCCGGCCATTGAAGCCGTACTAGATGTATATGGAACCGAGATCACGGTCGTCGTCTCGCATAATGGTCAGGGTAAGTCTCTGCCACATCGAAATCATGCTCGGTCGAATGACTCGCACCTTGTGTTTCTCCAGAGGAAGATCCCTTGGATAGAGAGCTACAAAGCAGAGTGTTGGCACGCATTATGGCTGCATCATATCCCCGACCGGTGGTGTTCTTGGGATACGTAGTCAGCAAGCCTCTGGCTCCCAGACGTATGTATCTTCTTCACCAGTCCTCGATTGAATGCTGAGACGGGATAAAGCCGCTCCATATGACATCCTCGTGAACGACGGGCTTGTATACGATATTGATCCACACGATTTGGATAGGTGGTACGTGGACTCCTTGCTCACGAAGCACCGCGCGTTGAGGCGTCTATCATAGGTGCGAGTATATCCTGTACCGAGGCGTGTACCGCACCGCCTACGCGAGGGTATCTCGTGGCATCGTCACCGACACAGAACTCCAGATTGGACAATTTGTACTCCCAAAACACGGCTTTGTCCTTGCTAATCAGACAGAGGAGTCCCGTCTTCTGCGTTCGCGGAAGGAGGATCTTCCAGAATATCATGTATGCCTGCTTTGCCTCGTAACATATGATCAACTTATCACTCGACAGTGGTTCGCGATGGAATACCACGGCAATGAGCATGAAGGAGGTGTAAATGGACACTATTACCACGTATTTAACACTGTGCGTACTAAATCCCATCCTGCTGAATACCCATTGAGCACCTTTCTAGCCATTATACTATCAACTTCCCGATGGCGCCGTGTTGTAGAATAGACTTGTTATACGACAATCGGTGTCATTATTCTATTTTTTGTACTCTTCCCATCGCTCTTTTGCTGCTCATCCTCTTCACTACTCTCCTCGTCCAGACTATCATCCTGACTCTCTTCGCTGTTGTGTGCACCGTTATCTTCCTCCGAGTTCTCTTCGCTCTCTTCTTCAAAACTACTTTCGGAATCTTTCTTGTCATTGTCAGTGGCATAAAATTTCTCCAAATTTCTCCAGTGTTCTTTCGCATCGCGGACGGGCGTTGAGCTGCCTGTAGGCGTGAGTACGACAGGTGTGACAACCGCCGATCCCAACGTCCTTGCTGTGGAACTTGCTGAGCTGATCGCTTGAGGTGCTGCAGGCAGGGCATCCTCCTCGTTCTGTCGGAGCATAGGGTCGATTCCTCCTTCTAGCCATTCTGGGAGGATGCTATCGCCGAGTGTGGCCTTTCCTGTGACAATGCAAAGGGTGCCGATCGGTATGTGCCGATGGCCTGCCCGGGAAATGTTTGGAGTCATGTCAAAACCTCTCGAGAATGACGCACCAAAGGTCTCCTCGCTCTCTTCGATGATGCCAGCCTTTCCGTCGAACAAGACTTTGATCACCTGTTCTCGCCGAAGAATGACCCCGGCTTGCTCTTCCTTCTCTCTGCCATCTATCGTCGGCGATACGCCCACGAGAAGCGAATTGAGCATACGCGTCCTGTCCCGAACGTCGTAGTTTAGGTCGTATCTACCGAGAGAGAACACATGGCGACAAAGTAGACCCAATCTCTGGTCCGTCGGAGACAACAGAAAGAGTTTGGCAGCGAGAGTGAGAGCTTGGAGCTTGACAAGAGGTTCCTGATTGGGGTGTTTTCTTGTGAGTGATAACAGGAGACAAAAGGAGGGTGAAATACCTCTACGCTAAAAGACTTGCAAATTTTCCGCAAGACGTCCGGCGCCCAATCGGCGACACCTTCTATTACGGTGCCCACTCCCGGTGCTGCGCTGTACTGGCCGACCAGCCAGAGAACACAGGCGCGCGCTTGAGGGTGCTTAATGTCGTCTATCCGTCGGGCAAGAAGCGAGATTATAGAAAGTGGCGACTGCGACGGCGCGGGAGCAGAAGAGCCAACAAGAAGCTGATTCTGGATAAGAGCCTTTAAGACCAAAACCGCATTGCTGACGATAATATCTGATTCTGTTTGGTAGGGGATATGATGTAATAGATCAGAGACATACCATGTCTACTCTTGATCATGACCATGAGCGCCGAGAGGCACCGTGGCGTACATGACGGAATTACTCTTGCGCATCGGCCTATGGCGTGAATCGCATCTCCCACCACAGCATCGTCCACATCTTCTGCGCAATCCTGGAAATGATACAGTAAGGTTCCGATGCTTTTTGGAGTCAGGAACGCACGATGAACTCGCGAAGGAGCGCTTGGTGATTGTCCACGTCGCAGAGGTTCAACATTACTTTGATCTTGTCTCTTTTCACTTGCAGGGGTTCGTCAGTGCGAACTAAAAATCGCTGGTATTGCATTGAGAACAGTTGCTGTCGAACGGTGATGAGTCACGTCCCAACGTCAGACACGGATTCTCACCGGATGTGCACGGGTGACAATCAATAGATACGCAAGGACCACGCGTTCAACTTCTCGCGATATGTGCATAATGCGAAGTAATGGGTTTACAATTTTGCTGGTCGACGACGGAGGGCCAGCATAGTAGAAGACGCGTACGACAGCAAGCACCACCTAAAGATATGTCAGCCGGGGGTATGACAGTCGGGATAAGTGGGGCGCGTACCGCTGCGTTCTTGGACTGGAAGAGGGCCTTTGATGACCCGAGGAGAAGCTGAAGGTCAGGATCAACTTCTTCCTCCGCGGATTCACCATCTTGCGAGACAGTTGGTTTAGGCAACATTGTGCGCGCATATCTGAGCAGAAGATTGAGGAGATAGACTTGTCCCCACTCATCCACATCTATCAGAATTTTGCACAGACGTCGGTATTGCTGATGCAAGAGATCTAGTCGTGTGGGACAGACGGACTCGAATGCAACCACTGCACTGCCTATTGAAAGGGGAGATCGGTCTTGAAGAAGGGTGGTTATGACGGTTATCAAGGCCGGCTGTTGTGCAGCATCTAATCTAAAGGACATTTACTGACTTGGTAAGAGAAATAAGTGGAGGAAATACGTACTGGAAGGCCTTTGGTATTGCGAGAGCAGCCGCCTTGCGAACGTATGGACTGAGATCCGCTGCACATTTCTTGATCGCGACAACCACAATACCACATATCATTGGAACTTTGATACCGCTCAGAACACGTAGTGCCATGGCGCGGATAAGTGGGCTAGGATCTGCGAGATCCTTTTGGAAAGTATTTATTGAGAGCAGGGCGAGATCGGGTTCATGCTCTGCATAGCGCAAGAGGTAGATGTAAACAAGCTTTCTGATTTCGAGGTTCTGCGAGGCAACGTTCTTGACGACTTGGGGGAAGTAGTTTGAGACATTGCGGCCTTTCGATATGAGCTATTGCGCGATGAGTTGTTGGTCGGGACGGCATTCGTCTAAGGTGTGCACTTACGGCTATGAGACGCTTCATGGCATCGAGCTTCTCTCTGTCGCTGCTAGAATCGAGCTGTTTCCCAATGTTCTTCACCTTGTCATCTGGCATGTCAAAGATGGACGCTCCACCACGTGTTATGGAGAGATCACGGGTGTGCTCGCTGAAGGTCTCTTGAATACGCATACCGAGTCTCGCTGCATTTTCGGTGAGGGCATTGAGATTGACGTTGTCCATGGTGGATCGAGTCTAGGACAGAGATACGCGAAGAGCGACCGAGCTACGAGTTCTGCCGTGAACTTGTACGAATCATGTAATTGCCTCCTCGGACTGCAGGCAGTCAAAGAAAGAGACAGTCCATTTATGTACATACCAAGCTCATCACAGATGGGACGTGCCGCATGACAACTCAGAGTGAAAAACATTCTCTACTATTTCACGACAGCAGGACAATAATATATCTATCAAGGCTCCAAGGAGGCAGGGAACGTCCCGTTCTCTCTCTGGTCATCGAACCTAGATATCTGCGGAAGACACTCAGTGGTGGAATGCTAGAGCAAATGTTTGCACCATACCCATTCATCTATGAACGAAATAAGACGACGCGACACTGAATAACAGCCAGAAGCACTTACTAGGACAAAGAGAGTTGTACGCCCTCTTGAACTGTTTGCATGGTGCATATTCTTCCCCCTTAGCAGTGATGCACTTGAAGTAATCAGTGTAGTTTTGGAAACTATACCAGCTTGTGAGTACATAGACAGGCGTACAGCATAAGATCGAATCATACCAGTGCATCGTCTGGTTGGTGTTGGGGAAACGAGCTGCCACGGGTGTCAGGCAGAGCTGGTTCAATTGGGTGTATTTACTTGCCGTCAAAGCCCGCAGTCTGGAGGACGTATTTACTGGGAAAAAAATCAGTTTCTATTCACTTGAACAGAGGACAGATAAGTCACCTGGACAAGTCTGATTCAGACATTTTGGCTGGTCGGTTGGAAGAAGATCAACTCGGAGTACGACGGATTCTTTGTGGGATTATGTAAGCTACGGTCAGCGTTCACTTGATCTGTCACTTGTCCATCAACAGAATACCCATCTAGAACCTCCAGAACCTTCAATACCAATAACTTCGTGTTCATGAACGCGCTCAAGGCTGAAATAGCGCTCAAACGCAAAACAGTGGAGGCCGACCTCACCTCCCGGCCAACGAAGTACATGCGGCGAGGAGATATCGAGAGGTTGAAGCAGGAAGAGGAGCAGAAAGCCAAGCAGGAACGACAACGAGCTGTGCAGGATGAGACGCACACCAAGGATCAAGACATTGATAGCGAGAACGGAAAGGCAGATGCGAATGTGAGCAATCCACCTCGCGTTGTACCGGTATCATTTACATGTCAATGAAACACAGAAGCCATCTCGTTCCACTTCCCTCACGCCTGGGGCTGAGGCCCGCGATCCAGACTCACCAATCCCTGAATCATCCTTCAATATCTCAAATGAGGAGACTATACGCAGACTTCGTACCAAAGGACAACCTATCCGACTGTTTGCCGAGTCCGATAGAGACCGGAGGCTGCGCCTACGCGCGCTGGAGCTGATTGAGGAAAAGGGGAACGACCGTCAAAGTGGCCAGAATGACTTCAAAAAGGCACTGGAAGATGTTGAAAACGTAGAGCGAGAGCTCAGGAATAAGAGCAAAGGAAAGAAGAAGGACGACGCGGAAGAGCCGAGCACGGGCGTCCTGGACCTTGAATTGATCAAAACTGACCCCGACAGGCTATATCCGCTTATTTACTATGCGTTGAAGCGCACTCTCAAAGAATGGGAGAGAGCCATGGACGAAAGACCAGGTCAGAACAACGCAACCTACTGGACTCCGCCGTGCTTATGCCCTCTCGCAGAATACGTCAAGCGGACGACGCAAGGAAAGTTAGCAGCCGTAACGCAAGTTCAGTCTGCGCAAAACCTTAAACCTCTTTTCAAGACTCTGCGTTCAAGAGTACGTCAGATGCCTGCGAATGGATCTCCCATTGATACTCAGCGGATGATAGTCATTACCTTCGGATATGCTGGCTCGCATAGCGGAGATTGTCCATTATATGCAGAAGCGCCAGTACCAGAAAGCCAATGACGCATATCTTAGATTGTCCATAGGCAATGCGCCATGGCCCATAGGTGTTACTATGGTTGGGTATGTTTTGCTCTAATGTTACCACAAAATTTTTCACACCCGTGTTCCAGTATTCACGAACGTTCAGCGCGAGAGAAAATCTCTACCGATCAAGTGGCGCATGTACTCAATGACGAAGTCAGTCGGAAGTACATTCAGAGCTTGAAACGGTACTGCAGTCTCTATTCACCACTCAACAGTGATTGATACTCTTGCAGGCTTTTGACCTTCTCGCAAACAAAGTACCCACCAGAGGACGTCTCACAGTTGATGGGATAGAATTACTGTATAATCACTTCCTGACTGTGGTATGTCCTTTCTAATGCTAGTTCCACTGCATTACCTCTTGCCTTTCTTAGTCTTTCTAATCTGTGACGGTTTGTCATCTGGTTGAGCAAGTGCATGTCCTGTCTCTTGGATATGATTAAATAGTCTAGTTCGGCTGTCAAAAGGTTCTTTGCAGACATTGCAAACCTAACCAGCGATGAGGACAAGGCTTGCAACGAACGACGTGGCTGACCTGTGCTTTGCTCTTCTCGGCTTCTGCCGCTTGCGCCTTTCGCACCTCTCGTAGCTTTCGCTTTTCTCTTTTCGACAACCCTCCTGAAGCTGATCCCGTTTCCGGAGGCTGCGTGTCTAATCCATCGTCCTGACCAGGTTGAAGTTGTTTCCTATTTTCTGGCGACTCTTCCGATACGAGCCTATCTTCCACGACGTCGACAGGTTCAGAGGGTTGCACAGAGGCGGTATCCGAATTGTCGTCTTGCACCTGTCTAGGTGGTGTTGGCGGCGGTTCAGGAGCTGTGTTCCCCTCGACTTCAATGACATCGTCCCCCTCGTCATCGTCAGCCCGCCCTTCTTCGCCTGACAGTCCAAGTTCCTGGCTTTCCCTGATCATCCGTCTTTTCAACCTCTCAACCTCTTTCATGTGCTTCTTACTCCGCTCATGACTGTCCCAAGCAGCTTCACTCTTGAATGACTTCCCACACGCTACACATTCCCACTCTTCCGGATCCTCTCCCTCCGCAGCCGCCCATTCGAGGTCGTCGTGCTGGTGATCTTTGGCAACCTTTTGCCACTCTTGCTCAACATAGGGAGTGTTATTGGTTTGTGCCCTTTTGGGCGTGGAGTTGGGGGGCGATGGTGCAGAGGAGCCATTGGCCTTTACCTGATTAAGCCGTGCTTGATGGGCAAGATGGCTTTTGTAACGTGGGTCACGTTTTCGGACGAACATTGCTAGGGACTGTCAAAAACAAGGTTGGGGCTGATCCATACAGAGTGACAGGGATTAGCACACACCCTCACGGTTTCGTTGTATTCCTTTCGTGCATCATCTCGTGCTTTCTTGTTTTCCTTCTCCATCATCCTATCCATGAATCAGTGTGGCCTGGGGGTCATATGATTGCAAAGACAGACCTCCGTATTCTGCGATCAGGCGCGTCTAATGTGTTGTAACGATCCATCCACGTGAACTCTTTCAACGTAGAGAAGTTCAACCATGCATTGTAGAAATCCTTAACAGCCTCCGATGGTGTCGCTGGGGACGTCCACGACCACGTTGAGTATCCAAACTGTGGGTATTCGATATCTGATAGCATAGCCTCCTCTTGGGCAAGCCTGGAGAACAGATTGCGATAAAGGGTGAAGAATCCCTGAAAGAAGGAAGAAAGACAAGGCAACCGTGAGGTATCTTGATAACATGAAAGCAGAACGAAAACATACGTCCTGGCTATCGTCCAATCCAGACCATACACCGGCATCGAAGAACCGAGACAAGTGCCGGACTGTCAATCCGCGATCGCGAGCGCGGGGCGGTGGAGCACCCCTTCGGATGTCCTCGAACACAGCTTCCGCATCCGGTGCAGGTACTAGCGATGCTTTATGAGAGTCATACCAAGCCCGTTCCTACTTGGACCCATGGCATCAGGCTCTTCGGTGTGAAAGGGTACGAACATCGGACACACCTGGTCGTCACTGAGAACCTGATCATCGAGGGCGCATGAGTGGACGGTTCGACTCGCTGGGTCCGATAACGCACCTCATACGCTTGCTGAATCTGCGCGAAGCGTTGGGTAGAACCTTCGATATCATCCTTGTTTTTATCAGGGTGATGGATGAGGGCGAGTTTCCTGAATGCTTTCTGAAACGGTATTGAGAACATTGTCACCGAGTTGGCGAGTAGGACATGCCTTGATCTCGTCGGCCGTCGCAGACTCTTCGACGCCGAGGAGTTCGTAATAATCGGGTGTAGAGTCTTGAGTTTCGCTATTCCCCGCAGTGGACTCCCCAGCGCCCATACTCTACAACGCCAAGTCACTGGCAGGGCCGTAGAAATGATTAAAGGGTTGTTCGATCGACTTGTCAGAAACGTTCCGAGTCAATCTGCGTCCTGATTGAGTTTCTAAAAGGGGAAGTAGACGCCAACATTTTCTTATTCACTCGTCTCACACGACTGCAGCTTGAATCATGTCAGACTTCTTCAGATCATCTTCCAGCAACGTTAATAGCAAGCCAGGTATATCCCTACCTTTCTCCGTGAGCTGCGGAGATGCTAAAACCTGCTGCTTAGACGTGACTGCCCAGAAGGAGGCCCTCCTGAACGCCATTCGTGCAGAAATAAATCTTGCCACAGCACAAGAGCTCATCTCCGTACGCTTTTCTGTGATGGCATATGGAATATATACCTCACAACCGTGACCCAGAAAACGTCCGAGAAATGCTATGCAAAATGCGTTCCGAAGCCGGGGACGTCATTAACGAGCTCGGAAGAGGTGCGTTTTGGTGTCTCTTTGAAATACGTGTGGTCACACCGCTTTCTTCAGACGTGCTTGGCGCGATGCATGGATCGTTACTTGGAGGCATGTGAGTGTCAGTCTATTCATCGCTGACCCATGTTTGATTCATGATTTTCGCCTATAGTCAACATCGTGAGTCGGACGCTTACAAACAGAGCCAACCAACATGGCAGGGAAAGTTCGTTATAGTCGCAAGGAACCTGCACGCTGTAGCGGTTCGGTTCTTGTTATTAACCGTCCATGCTTTACATACCAATAGAAGACACAGGCATTTTGTCGAACATTCTCTGTCAACCTTGTGGTCGTAATAATCCGATGTTTATTGTTGAACTAACTTGAAAGTTTAATGAGATACGCCTAGGTATGATGTGGTGGAGACTACTAGAGAGCTGTAAAACATAGATATGCAAGCTAGCGGTGCGAGTCGATATGCCCAATTACAGTGAATTGAATTGCAATCCAGCGTGGAGAACGGAAGGAAGGTGCGAATATGTACCGTGGAAGTTGTAACGTTTAGCTTGCGTGTAGCGTTCAAATGGAAATGCTCCTGCTGGATGGGAATTACTATTATTATATATAGCGTCTTAGGAATCGGAGTCCGAGATGGGTATGCCTGGCATGCCCGAAATGATGGGTATTGCTGGGTCAAAAGGGCTTACTGAGTCCGCATTGGGGGCTGATCCAGCTGGGTAGAACGGAGTTGTCAATAGTGGTGGGGACGGTGTGGGCGCGTCACACCCGAGTGATTGAAGGCTGTCAGGGAAAGAGAGGACCCTACTGTTGTTATCGTAGGGAAGTGAAGGTGCTGAGCCAGCAGAATATGGTCGTTGATGTGAATTGTGAGGAGAGAAGGATCCACAGTTAGCAGGAAGTGAAGGGTGAGAAACATGGTGTGGTAGGGCTATTGAATTGCTTGAATATAAAATTGATCGATTGACTTCGGTGGTGGGATGTCGAGGATATTGGAGATACACTGGAAGATCAGGTTCGGGGATCACACTCGAGGTGGGTTGTTCGACAGAAAGGTGTAGAGGGTCGTCGTGGAAAGAGAGTTGGTGATTAGGAATGGGAGGACGTTTGTGAGTAGGATCAGGGTGTTCCGGTTGACGAAGATCCACACTATCCTGTGGATGATAGCGATGCCCAGAGCTAGCAAGAGCGGCCAGAGGGGGCGGTTGGATGTCCAAGAGAGATGGAGACGGTTCTTGGGAGTGGTAAGTCGGCGAGTGAAGTCGAATGTCTGAACCGGACGCATGAGCGTTTAGATGACGAAGTACATGAGCGAGTTGAACGGCAGATCCTACGAGGTCGTGCCTCAAGACCTTGGTAGCTTGCTGGTCTTCGGTCCAGTCTGTACATTTCTTCCAATGGCGGACGGTTTCGGTATCTCGGGATGATTCCAGGTAAAACGTGGGCGGTTCAGAGAGAAAAAAAGAGGCAAGACCTGATCCTGGGGCAGCATTTGTGAATTCGGTATTCACGATGGTATCGAAAGGGATCTCCATTTTAAACCCGAATCCCGAGGAGTGGATGAACCACGTGAGGCAACGTCTTGTGTCAGATAGATAGGCCACGAGGTCATGTTTTCTAGGGGTGGTTGCGATTCGACGCCACGTGCCAACAGAAAGGTCGGTACAAGGGATGATAGTAACCGCTGGCAACCAATCCTAGTCGTTATCAAATATTCACGACGAGTACTGAACACTCACGTTCGTCTTCATGCAGAAGGTCGTGTAACTCTGCTTCATACCCAGTGACTAACGGTGGTGGTGTATCCGGTGTCGTTTCCACACTACTACCCCGACCTTTTTTACTTTCTTGTAGTTTAGCTTTGGCCCGTCTGCGAAAGGCTAAGGACAGAATTTCAAAAGAGGAGGGTACCGACCGGTTCTGGAACCAAATTTGAGTCTGACGTTCCTGCATTCCAAGCATGTCACTGATCTCCTTTCTGCGAGCGGCAGTTGGGCTTCGATCCATGGTAAAAAAGCGCTCTAAATGCACAAGTTGATCTGGTGTGACACGTGAGCGTTTCCGCTTTTCTTTTCCGACTTTGCCGCTTGCCACGCTCGGTGGTCGCGAGCGCTGGGGACCGGAAGCAGGTTCTGCCATGAGTCGATGAAGTTCTGTGTTTGGTGGCAGAGTTTAGAGACCAGAATGGCGGTACTTACCGCTGGGGGGTACCGCGTCACGGACCACAGACATATGTGGCCTGGTCGTTCTTGAACTGACGTCGCTGACATGGACCGGAAAAGGGTGGCCTCGTAAGTGCCGTTTGTTCCGAGACCGCATAGCAACTCCCGTTGAGGACCTTGCGGAGTATAAAATATATAAACTCAGATAGGAACGTGTACGTAATAATACGCACAGCTGTCCGAGTTCCTCGGGGGGTCTGAATCATGTGCTTGGTACCCACAGCGACGTAAACAACCCACTTCCAACCAGTCGAGGGATCCTGGACATCGTAATGGTATTGGCTACGTAGACCAGTACACGATTTCGGGCTTGGAACCTTTCTGACAACTGACGAATGACAGACGTTCCTGACGTGGCGCCTTGTTTTTTTTTTTTTTTCTGACGTCCTGCCGAGACCGCTGGATGCGAGATCCCATCTTGTGCTCGACGGAATGTAGGCTTGCCGGAAAGCCTCCGAGGCGAGTCTGGAAACATTGAATGGGTTCGAGAAATGGCTTGTTACCCAAACCTAGTCCAGCTCCACACCAATACGCAGCCAAGTAGAAATCCAATAAAAATACTGATATACTTACGCTGGTGGCAGCAGAGACACAACAGAATCAACTGGTACTTACACACCCCGCCTACCGCAGGGTTAGAGCTTGAGGCCGCGAATCCGAACCGAGGCGAAACGCGAAGAAAACACGACGAAAAAATATATCTCACCCAACCGCATCTAGTATCGCGGTCGTTTGACATCCCTGTCATCATACCCACCAGGTCCTTCTCGCTTGAGATCGCCCCTATAGCCGCCCCCTCCAGGACCATACCCACCACCAGGTGGTCCGTAACCTTGACTCGGAGGACCGTAGCCGCCCGGTCCACTAGGCCCGCCACCTGCAGGACCATATCCATTAGCATGACCATCACCAAATCCACCTCCCTGATAGCCAATGCCTCCGCCACGACCGCCCCTAAGCAAGGTCAGACGATGTCCACGCAACAAGATAAACGTCCATTACCTATAACCATCATCGCGGCCACCGCGGAATCCTCCCCCACCTCCACGAAACCCACCACGATCCCCGAAACCACCACCGCCTCTAAAGCCACCACCTCTGCCACCACGAAAACCGCCGCGATCTCCGAACCCGCGGCCTCCATATCCGCCCCTGCCTCCTCTCCCGCTCACGACAGGGGCAGATTCGACGACGACGGGCGCGGCGGCGGCGGCGGCCTTGGGTCTACCACCGAGACCACCACCGAGTCGTCGCGGCTTCCAGCCTCGCACAGTTCGTCCACGTTCAACATCAACCAGGATACGCTTGCCCATGATATGGAGACCATCAGACTCCTTGTAGGCGGCTGAAAGGGTATGAGCAGAGATGTTCCAAACTAAAATGAGATTGCACGTACCCTTCATATCCCTCTCACGCTCATACACAATAAAGGCATAACCTCTGCTGCGGTTTTTCTTGTCTCGAACTATTCTTACCCGCTCAATGGTTCCAAAGGTCTCGAATTCACGTCGTAGATCGTTCTCTGTCGCGTTTTTGTGCTGCGCTTGAGAGATCAGAAAAGAATAACATTGCATCGAAAATGCACTTACTAAACGAGAGATGAAGAGCGTCTTGTATGGATCTCCAATAGCTTCCGCATCGTCTGCTGGTTTGTCTGGAGCAATGCGATAAGTGAGCAAACAGATTGTCACCAGAGAGAACACTGACAGGTTTCTTTCGCAATTTTAAACTCTTCCGTTTTTTTCTTCTTGCGTTCCTCCCGTCTGATTTGGCGTTTGGTCTCTTCTGCGAGAGTGAAAGTAGGCTCTTCCCCCTCCTCCATTGCGTCGCCTTCACCGCTCAGTAATGTTGCGGTTGACTGTTCCTTGAGTCGTGCAAGAATTTCTGCTACTCCACCGACATTTTTGCAGTGTACGCGATCGATATCTTTTCCAACTGGCCGCTTATATGGGAGTAGTGGCCGAGGTGCGAAAAGTTTGAGAAGGTTAGGAGGTAAGAGATGGGTACCAGGCATGTCAGCGCAGGCTGTCTGTTGACCGAAACAGAAGGCAACGGAGCTGGTCTTGGGAGGGTCTCGGAAGGGTGCGTTCAAACTCCGACGTTCATACGCCTCCAGTGCTTGCACTGCGTTTTGATCAATTGAGCGGTTTGTGCTGCCCGTCCTTGAGTACGTTTAGCACATTCCTGTACCCGCTCATGTCTGACTATCTGTAGGTCGAAATGAGGACTTTACTGGCTTTGACCCCATGCAGCCGCTCACCACTTTCTCGTCGTCTCGTCACAACCCGATCATTCTTTCACCACCACCGTGTCTGCCAGCAGCCGCGTCCGACCACGCCTGTTCGAACGGATTTCGCTTCTTATTTCTTCCACAATGAGAACTGGGGCTCTCGACATCTCACCCGCTTAGCAACAAGACCGGTAGAGCCTCTGCCTACATTCCGAGAGGGCACCGTCCTGACACCGAAACGCCTCACGAGCATCTACGCCCAGCTCGCCAAGACGCGACTCACTGTATTGGTCGTCCTCACGGCCGCGTCTGGAGTTGCACTTTCTCCAATGCCTACCACGTTACCGATATTATTATCCACTGCTCTCGGCACCGCATTGTGTTCAGCGTCAGCAAACACGCTGAACCAACTGCAAGAAGTTCCATACGATGCGCAAATGGTTCGCACTCGCCAACGTCCGCTAGTGCGGCGCGCAATCAGCCCCCTACACGCAACATGTTTTGCCATTGCGACTGGCGTCGCTGGCCCTGTGCTCCTGTGGACCATGACCAATCCTTTGACGGCCGCTATCGGAGCGGCAAATATATGCCTATATGCCGGCCTATACACCTATTTGAAGCGCAAGAGTATCTTCAACACGTGGGTTGGGGCGGTAGTTGGTGGGCTACCTCCTTTGATGGGCTGGACAGCCTGCGGCGGGAAACTGCTTCCAGCGTCAGACTACCCAGTCAACTTCTTCCTTCCATCATTTCTTACAGACGTTCCCGTCGACGTATCGATGATCGACAACCCCCTTGGCGCTTTCTCACTGTTCATGCTGCTCTATAGCTGGCAATTTCCCCACTTCAACTCCTTGTCGTATCTCGTACGAGCATCTTACGCCCAAGCGGGATATAAAATGTTGTCCGTCCTCTCTCCTCAAAAAAACGCTCTGGTCAGCCTGCGACACACGTTGCTTTTGGTACCAATATGTTCGATACTTATCCCACTGTCTGGCCTCACGACGTGGACATTTGCTCTGACCTCGCTTTTGCCAAATTGCCTATGGGTTAGATCGGCCGCAGCATTTTGGCGATCATGTGGGGAGAAACAAGCGAGATCTTTGTTCCACACCAGCTTGTGGTACTTGCCACTGATACTCGCGTTGATGATGGTGCACAAGCAGGGGGTAGATTGGACTGATTGGGGGACACGAAAGAGGGATGATGGGGCGGAGAGTAGAGGCGAGGGAAGTCAACACAACTGATAGAAAATGTGTTATACCTCACCGAAACCTGCATGATCTATTGTTCTTTCAAAGTTAATAAAAAAACTAAGGATGGAGGTATCTAGCCGGTATGTGTTCTGCACAAACGAGGCTACCAATATGTCCTGGTGCTGATCATCTGGTTTCAAGAAAGACACTGATATGCTCTGTCCTATCAGCTCCAAAGTACAATTTTCGTAAATGCAGCATTATCATGCGACGCTGAATAACTTGAAGATGTACACACAACAGCACTTGATGATTGCTTCATGCCGCACGCGTGTTGTAAACTGGGAAGATGAGGTCACTAAGCCGTCGACGATCGTTAGGAATAATATTTGCTCACACGCAGAACATCCAGGTATTGGTACAAGTCCTTTCATACGACTCCTACGTCTGGCTTCGCGGACCGGGCTGTTTCTCGTTTCTTCCGCAACACTGCCAACCTGTCTTTCATAATGGTAACCTTCATGTCTGCTTCCTCCTGTGCACGCTCCTCGTCTATCAGCCGGTCCATGATCAATTCTCGTTCCTCCTGATCTTTTCGCCGCCTCTCATCCCCATCTGCTTTGGCCACGGGCTCGGCAGGTGGACCATCTTGGGTAGGGAAACCCTCAGACGGATTAGAAACGAGCTCCGGCTCTGCAAAGATCGTGGCGCGGTCGTAGGTAGCGGCCGCGTCGGGCGTGTTGATGACGGACTGTTGGAATTGTATCCATTCTTGGTCGAGTGAAGAGTCTGCGGCCCCATGCGTCGGTTCTGTGATAGGCGCCGCTGCACTCGTTTCATCTTCGTCGTCCGAGTCATTGGACGAAGGAAAAGGGGCTCGTGATGGGTCAGAAAAGAAATCCGGGGGCAAGGTGGACGTCGATGTAGGCTGGGGCGCAGGAGTGACCCTCGTCTTTTTGGCGGTACTTCCGATGTCCTCGTTTATGTCGTCCTCAGGTACTTTGCGCTTGAGACGTTTGGCCTCCTCTTCTAGCTCCAGCTCCTTCCGCCTCCTCTCCTCCTCCTTGACGCGAGCTGTATTTGTACGATGCGTTTTGCTCACTAGGTGACCGTCCCATGCAGACGGATGTTTGATATTTATATCGCAAACGCTGCAGCGTAGTTGTCCATTAGACGTGTAAGATGCCAGAGGATGGTCAACGCGTATTTCTTGACGTTTTGCCTTGAGAAGTGATCGAACATCCGACATGGTAATGCTGTTGGCACACCGACCAACTGAGAGGCGGAACGAGACTTGCGTATACTGTAAATTACAGCAAATAGAAACACTATTCTTCTTTTCTTCGTCCATGTGTCGTCGCCCAGACCATTGAAGCTTCGTTTCGTTTCGTGTACTTTCCTGCGATAAAGTCCGGATACGGCCATCTCGCAACCATTCTAGTAGACTCTAGAGACCTCCCGATCTTATAACTGTGACTATTTCCATGCCTGCATCATAGTGGCGTCGCATGGTCGAATTCCGAGTCCATCTGGACACTACAAGGACACTAGCAGTAAGTATCAGTTCAATTGCTTCTGCATTATAATTACCCGGATCTGGTTTGAGATTACAGGGGTTCACCGGGATTTCTTCCGGTGAATTCACCTCTCAATAAATACAGTGAGCTTGCTCAAGCAGTGCCTTATCAATATGGCTGTTTATCTGCCTGGGTGGTCCGCAATTACACTTGCAGTATCAAGCTCCCGTATTCTCTCTATATTCACGCGTAATCCCCACAGATATGCGGATGCGACCTCATGCCACAACTTCAAGAGTCACCTGGGGAGCAAATATACGAAACAGCCGACGTTAGACTTCAAGTAGACACTCAGGGCGTTAACTATTGGATATCAGAGACAGTACTGGTGCGATCTTACTACTGCTCTCATTGCAGTCAAAGGACATTCGATTATAGTTACATGCTTCTTATCTTGGCAGAAATTCCTCTCCGTTGATTTGCATAACTTAATTGGGTAGTCCGTACAGCTTCTTCACGAATGATACCGATGCCTTTTCTCCCGTGTTCTGCAAGGTGGAAACGTCAAGACCACACAGGGAAATCTGGCGATGAACTGTACCTTGTTCAAGTCATCGCTGATTTTGACGCAATCTCTGTTGTCGACCTTGGCTAGTTTGATAACCATGTTGAGGGCTTTACTTTTCTTTGTATAACCGCTGCTCTTCGTCTTGAAATCATTTGTAAGGAACGTGCCGATTCCGAAAGAACCTGGAACATGACATGACAACCAATGGATGGTTCTCGACCAAACTCACTTACACCGGAAGCCGATGTCGTCACAATGCTTCTTCAATTGAAGTACCTTATCCAAGGTCAGACCATCGGAGTAGATGATGGTCCTTGTGCGGATATCGATTCCAATGCTCTCATACATTGCTTTGGCTGCTGGCGCAAACTCAAATGGGTTTCCCGAGTCTTGTCTGAGAGCTGTCCACTTTTCGGCGCGAGCCGGATCCTTTGCGAATTCCTGTTTTTGGTTCCGGTTCGCTAAAGTTTGGACAATAACTAAGAAGAGTAGACATGCCTGGAAAAAGACTTTTGTAGAGAAGGTGTCGGTGAGCGCGACGGATGGGTTGTCTGGGTAGGTTTCCTGCCAAAGCGCCAAGGCTTTCGCATTTGCACCTTCGTAACCCTGCAATGCTGCGACCTGGATAACATTACAACTCCGCTTCTAGGGTGAAGAGTCATACAATACTTACACCCATAAACCATTCGCTACCATGTCCATTAGCATACCAAAGCATCTCAGACAGAGAGGACGTACTGCGCGATTGTTCCCACCGCATTAATCCTGTATTTCTTTGCGAAGTAGGGCTTTGTGAATTAAAAATTAGTTTCTATCATAGTAAGAGAGCACACGACGATGATGCGGACATTGCTCGTTCCAAAAAAGACTCCTGGCCCTGAGGATTGGTCAGCCTCTTCTTTCAGAGTTGCAATGATGAGGTCCTGGGTGTGAAATGACCGCCTTCTCCGAGTCCCGAATTCGCTAAACGTACATCCCGCGTGCAACAATGTCCGCGCCTTTGCAGACGCACTCTCTGTGGAGCAAGATCTAGCCAATAGGAAGACCACAGAACATGAAACTCACCTTTCTGGCCTTCGTAGCTCCAGTCGGTTGCACCTACTCGGAAGTAGAGTTCGCTTAAACAGGCCATCACAGGTACTTCCCAGAGTATGGCTTCTCTCCATAGACCACTCGCTTCTATCTCAACTCTGCCTTCTTCTCCGTTGCTAGAAATTGGAATGAACTTGATTGATAATTGCGTGGGATCGAACTGGAATTCCGAAAGATACTCGAGGTAGTCTTTGGAGAAGTAAGGGCATGTATCCGCCAACCAGTTCTTCTCCTCGGTTGTTAGACGCAAATCCCCAAATCCTGGCCGACTTTGACAAAATTGAGTGCGAACAATACAAGGCAAGACGTACGTTGAATGGACTTGTGAAGCAGATTAATGCATCTGCGAGGGAATAATACATCAGAGTCCCGGTGGGTGAATTTGTAAAGCGCTCTTGTCTCTGGAAAGTGGTGCCCGATGGCTTGTTGCATGGTGAACTATGCGCCGCTTATGCATGACTGATCAGTCGGAACGATAAGGATGGATGATTACCTTGTAGAGGTCGGTGTCCAGGAGAGACTGAGGGGTATATACTAATCCTAATTCTTCACAGTTCTTCTCCATGATGTTACTCATGACTGTGGCCGGTCAAGTTCAAGTTGGAGTCTTGTCGGAAGTGATAGGTCAGGATGGCAACTATCCCCACAACAGGGCAGTCTAAAGATGGCGGGAGGCCATTAGGTCTTAGCCTGAGTTTGAAAACTTACCAATCCGTGAAGAGAGATAATCTCCAGTTGCATACTACTTAGTAGCCGCCACCAGCTCCTTAGATAAATCTTTTAAAGTTTCAGTGCAACTTAGTACAACATCCAACATCGGACGGATTCGGCAGAGTGGATCTTATCACTCGAATCTTGTTATCTGAATTCTCATGGTAAATGTTAAACTAACGTTTTCATGAGGTGCAAGCTCACATGTGCGTGTATTTTCAGGCTTCAAGGATAGAAATCCTCAATGACGGTGCTCTCAGATCGGATGGACGAAAGCAATATGAGCTAAGAGAGATAAGCATAGACTTCTCGTTGCAAGGCTCCGCGGACGCTTCCGTCACAATGCGTCACGGCCTGACTGAAGTACTGGTTTCTGTACTTGGTCCACGAGAGGCAAAAATGCGATCTCATACCATTCACGACCGTGCCAACATCAACGTCGAAGTACATATCGCGGCCTTCAGTACTGGCGAACGTAGGAAACGCACTCGAGGGGACAAGTGAGTTATGGTTTGATCGGCATAATCTCCACTTGGGACATTGTCGTATCCTCACTCGCTAATCATTACCTGCGTCAGACGAATGCTCGAACTCGCGTCACTTGTGAAGTCAACATTCGAGCCTGTCGTGCAAACACATCTCTACCCGAGGTCACAGATCGACATCTTTATCCAGGTCATCCAGCAAGATGGAGGGTTACTTCCGGCTTGTCTCAACGGGACCACGTTGGCCCTTGCAACCGCGGGTGTAGCGATGTTCGACTTCGTTTGTGCAATCTCCGGGGGAGTGCACTCAACCTCCCCTTTATTAGACCTAAACAACCTGGAAGAAAACGACGTGCCACACATCACCGTTGCCGTCATGCCTCGCACTGGGCGTGTTACACTTGTTACGATGGACACCAGGTTACACCTCGACCGCTTCGAGGAAATCTTCCGATTGGTTGTTGATGCTAGTACAGTTCTTCATGACGAAATGAAAGCTGCACTGGCGAAGAGGACACAATCGCTCATTGCTGCAGTCGGTAGCGGAGAAAAGACAGACCACACGAAAGAGGCTGGAATGGAGGAGTAACAATAGTTTGATTCCTCTATGATTCTGTTATATCCTGGACACTTCCTTGCGTCTGAAACATGCAAGCCACTTTTCGCCGCTGTTTCTCTCTACCTTCTTCCCCTCCTCGGTGCTGTGATACACGGCGTCCAGAATTGGACCGTGGCCTTGTTGTCTGAGCTCGTGTTCGGTGACGCACTCAAATAATGGGAATCCCTCCAGATGTGTTTTCATCCATTCATGGAGATCACGCACGTCAGTTATGGTGTATATGATGCCACCGGGCCGGAGTACATAAGCGTATTCTGCGAGGAGTGTAGGAGAAATGATGCGAGCCTTGTGCTTGCGGGCCTTGAAATGGGGATCCGGGAATAGGAAGAACAGGGCGGATAGAGAATGTTTAGCAAAAAAGTTGGGCAGGAATTTCATGGCGTTAGCGCGGACGACGGACACATTTTGGTAGGGAGATGGGATGGAGGACGATGTGGACTGGGCGGGGCCCGCGGAGGTTGCGCGCAATGCGGCGATACGATCTTGGACATATTGTGTGACTTGGACACGAATTTCCATACCTGTGTGTGATCAGGGAAGTAAAGATCGCGTATCAATGGAAACACACCGAGCATCAATGTGTCTGGAAAGAGAGGCGAAAGCGAGACCAGAAGGCCGCCGAAGCCACATCCGATGTCGGCAAACTCGGGACTCTTCCCAGATGCTGAGAACGCCGGGTAGTGTTCACTCCAGTCGATCGTGTGGGGTCCGGCAGGGTAGTCAAGAGCGTGGTCGGAGAATGGGTTGGCATGTGCACGTTGACGATAGTGCTTTTTCTATGGACTGAATCGGTAAGGAAATGAGACGGGGAGACAAGCTGGCTGACCTGGGGCAGGAGAGAGAGAGGTTGATCGGAAGGTCTCTTTCGCTTCGTCATGGATGACCAGGAAAGTTACAATCCGGAGTTCCCACGCACAATATTTATATTGTTCCGGTATTTCCCTCTGCAACTTTTTTCTCGTCCGCTTCCGTTTTGCCATGGCTGCATCCCTTCGTTCCATCGTTCACGCCGTACGTTCCCGTTTTCTTGCTATCAGCCAAAGTGGTGGCTCATTTTATACCCTCAGTCGCGCTCTCCATTTGCCCGCGCAGGCGTTGCCTCCACACGGTTTGCGTCAACGGTTCCGAAACAGTCGACGCTCAAAGACCGGCTCGCCGAGCTAATTCCTGCAGAAACAGAAAAAGTATACCTTTTCCATCGTAGTTCTTCCGGCGGTCTAAGTTAGTCACACAGGTCAAGCAGATACGTGCTCAGCATGGCAAAAAGGCATTCGGCCCTGTCTTGGTAGACCAGCTTTACGGGCATGTTTCAGTACTCTCCTAGCCTTGCAATCATTTAACGTGCTTCTTTCCAGAGGCATGCGTGGTCTCCCTGCATTAATCTGGGATGGGTCCGTCCTTGACGCAGGTTAGTCGTGTCCTGCAATGACTAAATCTCGCCATTACTAAAGTGTGTGATAGAGGAAGGAATTCGTTTCCGTGGCAAGTCAATCCCCGAGTGCCAGGAGCTTCTTCCCAAAGCTCCTGGCGGCTCTGAGCCTTTACCCGAGGGCCTTTTCTGGCTTCTTGTCACTGGGGAAGTTCCAACACAAGAGCAGGTCACTAGCCTATCCCGAGACTGGGCAGCCCGTGCCGCAATCCCCGAGTTTGTTGAAGAAATTCTTGATCGGTGCCCTCCTACGCTGCACCCAATGAGCCAGTTCAGTCTAGCTGTCACCGCAGTATGTTGTCCTCATTTATCGTGCAGACTGAAAATTCATATGTTTTTTTAGCTCAATCATGATTCCGCCTTCGCTAAAGCTTACCAGGATGGTGTTTCTAAGAAGGATTATTGGGGACCTACCTTTGAGGATGCAATGGATCTGTTTGTACTCCATGCGCATTTCGTTTGTCCATCCTCACTTTTCGTTTCAGGATTGCCAAGCTTCCAAATATCGCGGGTCGGATTTATCGCAATGTCTTCGGTGATGGCAAGCTCCCTGCCATCGACCCTCATAAAGATTACTCGCATAACCTTGCCACACTCCTCGGCTTCGGTGAAAATGAGGCTTTCGTAGAGCTTCTTCGGCTCTATATTACTATCCATAGGTAAGGTTTGAAGTCCGGGTGTCTTGTCATTCTCAGCACGTCATGTAGTGACCACGAAGGTGGTAATGTCTCTGCCCACACTGGGAAGTTGGTGGGGTCTGCTCTTTCAGACCCATTCCTGGCCTTTGGCGCTTCCCTTAATGGTCTCGCGGGACCTTTGCATGGTCTTGCAAATCAGGAAGTGTTGATATGGTTACGCAAGATGCAAGAAAAGATTGGCGAAAATGCTACTGACGAGGCCGTCAAGGAGTATGTCTGGTCCACGCTGAAAGCTGGTCAAGTTGTGCCGGGCTACGGGCATGCTGTATTGCGAAAGACGGATCCTCGCTATACTGCACAGCGCGAGTTTGCTTTGAAGCATTTATCCCATGATCCTCTCTTCAGATTGGTCGGCCAGGTTTACAATATTGTTCCTGATATCCTCTTGCAGGTTTGTGGTTGCTCTGTTCTATGAGTTTTGTCATGTTTCATGATTGTTGCAGGCTGGTAAAGCTAAGAACCCGTGGCCAAATGTGGATGCCCATTCCGGCGTGCTATTGACGCACTATGGTCTTACTCAAATGCAGTTTTACACGGTGTTGTTTGGTGTGTCTAGGGCTTTTGGTGTAGCTGCACAGCTTGTCTGGGATCGTGCCCTTGGTGCACGTAAGTGTTGGTTCCCCTTGCCCTCTGCCCTTTGCTCATCAACCTGCCTGTCCAGCGCTTGAACGCCCCAAGTCTTACTCCAGTGTGGCTATAGAGAAATTGTTCAGGGACCGGGAGTAGAGGGACTTAAGTAGCATACTATCCTTTTATCGGTCGTGTTAGACTGCGGTCGATTATCCATTAGGACCAAACATGAGCAAGCTATGCTTGGCCTCTACATGCTGGGTACATAACACTAATCAATTTGCCTACTACCTAATCAATGGGATTACTCTAGCCATTGAGTAGTACCAGTACCTAAGATGACCTGTACATTAGGGGACAGTCTTGTCTGAGGTCACTGTAAGTGACTGGACTGTCCACAGTTGTTACAGCAAAAGGCAACAATACTGAATGTGTACCATTCAGCATTGGGTGGTGTATATATGCTAGTTATAGGTACCTAGGTAAGCTGATAGGCTTACAGTCACTCCCTGGGCCTTATCATGCTGTGACAAGCCATGAGCCCTGTACTCTGACCTTGAACAGACAAGATCTACATTTATTATGCCATGTCAAATCCACAGCTGCTGCCACCTATTCTGCTGCCCCTGGCAATACCAGCCCCTATCCCTAATATTGCCACCCAGGCTGTCACCCCAGCTTCATCTACTGCTACAGTCCTATCCACACCAGCCCAGCCTGCTGTTACTAGGGCCTGTCATGGGTAAACCCATAGATATCTTGGTCAATACCCACACCTGTACCTGCAGCAAGTGTAAGACTACAGGAATGTAAGTAAAGGATGTAATGTCTATGTATGTAGAAACAGTGTCTTACCTTTGTTGACTGTAACAAGCAACTGAGGTGTGTTGAAAGAGGCAAACAGACAAATAAAGGTTGCATGTGATTATGTAACCATGTGTGACTATGTTTGAACTCCAACACTCCCCCTCAAATGGCACAAAGTCCAAATGTCATATACTATTCTGACCATCTCCAGTCTACTCTGACCACCTTTGCACCAACTCCTTCCCTCTCCTTATTTCCTCCCTCTTGGACCTCCTTTCACATTGGACCTCTGTAGCACTGCCTCTGCTTCACTCCATTTAGTAGTTACATTCCATTTGACTTTCATTTCCATGTGCTACACTTTTAACACTGTGGGTAGTAGAATACATGAGTTTCAGGGGATCACTCAATGAATCACTAGATTCAGTGACTTTTTCTGCTGAAAATGCACCCCATTGTTTTCAGTGATCCGCTGAATGCATAATTTGCACAAATTCAGTGGAAAAAGTAACTGAAAATTTTAATGTCCTGTCTGCTATCTGTGCTAATCTGGTCACCTTTTTCACCATGTTAGGACGGGTATCAAGTGATCCTGGATCATTGAACTGAATCACAGTGGTAATCACAGTGAAGTTAAGCTCCATATACATTGGATATCAGTTATCAGTCAATGAAATCAATAAGAATCACGATGAAATTATCATATTTACTATCTAATTTTTCATTTGCTGGGGGTGATCTTCTATGACCTCTCGTGATTCATCTGGCACCTCCAGCCAGATGCACTGGCAGTTCCTCCTCACGTCTGTTACATGAGCCCAGTGTACCAACACTGATTTCCAGAGGGTATTCTTGCCTGCCAGTGCATGTCTGAGTTGTCCACTGCTGGGTTAGATATGTCCTGATAGACATGCCAGTTTGGCCTGCTGAGCAGTGATAAAGGTCACAGCCAAGTACACCGCCGTTGTCTGCCCAGAGACTCAGAGTGTGCGGATTCAGAAATAATAAGTCACGTGGTGCAGATTTGTCATGTGGGTGTGACAAGTGGCATCACATTTTCAGACTCCGACTTATCTTGCTTTCTCCCTACCACCATCACACACCTCCCTCATAACCCTCCCTCCTCACCTTGAGCTCATCATATAAATGCCACGTCTCTATTAAATGTCCGAAATGATAACTGTTATGATTTGCCACTCATCACCTTGTCTTCCTTCTATGATAACTTTTCTTTTCATGCGTCTTCATCTCATGACTCGACTTATAACGTTCTTGGATATCTATCTTAACCGTGTATTGATGCAGCATCTTCATTATTCTGCTCTTCTTCTTCTGCGATGCTGACATCATGTCTCTACCTTTTTCATCTCAGCCTTTTTCTTTGCCACGCCTGTTCTGGTATTTCCTTTCTCGATCTCAGTTTCCTTTTTCAATGCACAGCCACATGGTCTGTGCGTGATGGTGTTGCTACATAAATAGCCGTACTCGCACCCCCTTGTATTCCCAGTCTTGACCTCCCTAGGAATACACTCTATTCCCCTCGAACCCCCGAATCTCTCTTAGTCATTGTCCTACTACTGAGTGGATGCTACACAACTGAGCCAGCACAGACTCCTAGCCAGTTGTCCTCAGATCTCTAGAACTCTTGATAGTATCGACTACCCATCGTACTAAAAACTCGACCGACTACTTGTCGACCCCATTGAACCATTGAACCTCACTAGGGCTACGACCGACCTCACCATAGGCCAGTTGTAACAATAACCTGATCAAATTTACAGGTCTAGACACATGTTCTTGCATGGATTCAATCACTGAGGACTGGATGTAGTTGATTATGTAATCAGCCTCACATTCATCAGTGGTAAGTACTCCTTGCCTGCGCTGCCACCTCTCGCACCACACAACACAGCAAGGACATGGACAGATACCACAGTGATGATGATGTGAATATGACTGGTGACCACTGATGCAACCACCTGACAATGCCTTTCCCACACAATGCATGACGCAACGAGGACGAGCACCAAGAGCTCTCGGCTGCAAACCTTTTCACCATATCCCTGTCAGTTGCAGACTCAAGCATGACATACCTGCACTGCCACCACCACATGACACGGCAAGGGCGAGGATGATGACACCACGATGACACGATGACATCAACAACGACACCACCACCACCATGTGGATGCCATCACACCAACATGACTGCCACCGCCCATCCCACCACCTGATGCAACCATGCGACAACAATGAGCCCGCAATGACATTGACGATGTGTATGCCATCGCACTCACGCTGCTGCCTCTGTGGTCATCTCACATGACGACAATGACACCTGACCACCACACAGATGACATGATGAGGACAATGTTGATTCAACCACACAATGCCAAATGACACTAGCACACCACTACCTACGTGTACTAATATCCTGGTCCGTATATTATGTTGTATATGATTTATTGCTTCCACCTACTATGGAGACCAAGTTCAGCCAGAGAATCAGTGAAAGAGTACCCAGTTTCAACTGAGAACCAAGTGCTGAATAGTACTTCCTAACC